>JANHGC010002596.1:26584-40768 GCA_027560395.1 Boaedon fuliginosus | reverse complement strand
TGTGTTTAGAGTGCCCAAGTTTGGACACTTCTGTCGCAGACGGTTTAAAGGATTGACAAGAGAACGTCGCTAACGTAACAGCAGCACTTGACCTGCGGCTGGTTCTCGCCAGAATATAACCAGCCTTTGCTCCTAGCCCGAACTTCGAGTTAAGCGAAGTCCCTCAACAACACGAAGACAGAACTGCCTCAGGCGGGAGGCGAACTCCGCTCGCCTACGACTCCGGAGCAGGAGGAATCCCAGACTTTTTCCTCCTTATTTTGCTATTGGTCGGCATAAGCTAGACAGCCCCGTCCGGCGGGCCGCCCACTCGAGCGGGGCGGGGCCACGCTCAATTTCATTGAGGTGGAGAAAAGTAACCGCGGCGTCGGGTGGGAGCTTCGCAGCGAGGACGGCGAGCTCTCCGCGCGCTGCTCTTCTGGCCCCGGTGGCGCTGCGCTCGCCGCTCGGCAAACTTCGGGCGCTTCCCGCGATGCCTCCTCCCTTAGTTCTTGGGAAGACTCGGTGACTCCTCGCCTGGACCGCGCGGCTGCCGTCCCGAGTTCTGTTCCCCGGCTAGGCGGCTCTTGTTACGGCCGGGGATCTCGGTCGTTACCTCAGGATCCATCCCCGGGTCGAGGCGGCCGGCTATTATCATGCTCCCCTTCAGACGGCTTGAATAGCGAAAGGCAGCCGTCGGCACCCCGCCCCCGCTCCCAATGCCGGGCAGGGCAAAATGGTTGTCAAGTGAAAAAACTTCTTTTTTCAAAAAAAAGAAAGCAAGTCTCGCTTTGCGGCACAAACGGAGCGCCTTGATTGAAACTTCGACTGACTTCGTGACTTCGGCAGTTGTTGGGGGTTTGACTCTCCCTTTACTGAGGTATTTTTAAGCCGGAGCCCGAGGGACAGGCTTCTTTGCTCTAGCCCTTTGGGAGAGCGGACCCAAGAAAGTTGCCGGTGCCTTCTGACGTTGCAAGCGGACGGCTGTCCTTTGTTTCACTAAGGCTCCTCTTGGTCCGATCTCCTAGCGATGGCCACGGAAGTGGTGTGTGGACTAATCTTCAGATTGCTCCTTCCCATTTGTCTAGTCACTGGTAGGTGAAGTTTGACTTGCGTGGTATGAATAGTGTGGCAATTTCTTTCTGGAAATTGGTCTTGCGTTTCCTGGGTCTAACTATGAGATGTAATTTGGAATTGGTTTTCTATAAAATTAGGGCACCTTTTGCTTTCTGCTAAAGAATGGGGTCTACTGTATTTCCCTCTCAAGAGATTGTGGGTATATATATATATTGAGGGAATAGCTTCCCATGTAGCCTTAAGTGTTACTTTCTTTAAACTTTCCAAGTGATATTGACTTATTTGATGTACATGGAATTAAATGGAAATTTAATTCACGTTCAGAATTTGTATTAGTTTTATATTCCTCAGTTGAAAAGTAAAATATTAAGTTAAATATAAATGCTCTCAGATAAGTGGGTAAAGATGATATACTGAGATTGGTGCTGTTGACACTGTATCCATAAGCAGTCATTGGATGCAATATAGTCACCTACATATTTTTTCAGAGATAAATCTAAACTGTGTATTAGCACAGATGAGTATTGCAACCTAAGTCTGGATAAAGATCTCAGATTATTTGTTAACTTCTGTTGCAGTGTAAGTAGAGCTAGGCAGTTTCTAATGAAGCAGGCATGGAAGAAGCCTGTAAATGCATTTGTAGGACAATATCCCCCATTGATTCAAACAGAACATAACTATTTAATTATTGCAACTGAGAAAATATTCTTACATGGAATACATATTTTAAAAATATTTTGTTTAATTAAACATTTGATCTACTTTTTAAAAACACTAGACATATGTTAAAGATTGAAATATGTTTTTCCTATCTCCATTAATTTGTACAATAATGGCAATTATTTAAGCTAGTAGGCCATTAATTGTGGATGACAGTAATTTGTGTCTGAATTTAGAGAAACAGGAAATGGAATGAATGAATAGTTTTAGATTTTTAGGTTGCAGCACACTTGATATGCAGTAATCCTATTCAATTCAATCCTTTGTAGTAAATATTTTTAGGATTACTATATAGTGTATGCCGAACTATTAATTCTGTGTTCAGGCAAATCAATCAGTCTGTTGGATCCAACTATTAGATTAATTTACAAAATAATTGAAAGTGTTTATTTCATTTAGTTTTTGGCTAATTGTTAAGTTAAATAGAAAAGCCATCTCTTTCAGGTATAGCTTCACATTCAGCTACAGCTTCACACGTGGAATGCTTGTGTTTATTAGAAATTAGGTTGAAATCCCTTTCTAGTGTTTGGTTTTTATTTATATTCACAAGATATTTGTAGGCTTACTAGTGGCTTGGCTTAAAAGTTGTGTGGGTACATTCCACAAACCTGGAACTTGTAATTATAAATCCAGTTTAGATTCTCTGTTCTGTTTCGAAGTGTTGGTGTCTTAGATATATTGCCTACATAATTTGGAGACAGTACTAAATTACTTTGAAACAAAACAGAGTATGTAAACCTTTTCAGAAAAAGTTTTGGCACAATTTTTTTCTGCCAACAATATACCAGTGTACTAGGTAGATGGACCATATGATTAAGAGGCAACACAAAGAAATTTTGTTGGTTGGGAAATCTATACAACTCTCTGAAAGTTGTCTGCTGTGAGCTAAAGAAACATATTTCTTAAGGAACACACACTTTTCACTACTCACCTTCATCCAAAGATCACCACTGTAACAATTGTGGGACTACTATTGAACTTCATAATGATATTTTTTTCCAGTGGATTATCTAAATTTATATATTAAGATAAATCATTCTAGTCTTTTCATTTCAGCATCCTCAAAATCATTTATTTTATTATGTATTTATGTATCTAATTTGTGTAGCTGCACATCTCACAAGCGACTCTGGGTATCATACAATGGTTTTATTCTACACAGGGTCACCAAGTGGAGGTTAAACTTCCTGAGCAGATAAGATAATTATAGCAATCTAGACAAGGTTAGAGTTCGGAAGTGGCACCACATATCATCTATTTGTCATTATTTGAGAATCTTAAAACAGGACAGGACTCTGAGGACTATACTGAAAAAAGGTTGGTTCCCCTTTTCAGAACAATAATAACAACCTTATTGCAAATAACTATTGCAAATGATTAAATAACTCAGTCATCAGCTTTCCTAGTATAGTTTGGTCAGTAGCTGACTTCCTACATCACATAGCCACGGTGTTGTACTTGATAGTTTCAGCTTTGCTTATTTTATGAAGCCAGCTATTAAGATTTGGGAATCACAAATAGCAATTATGCATAAACTGGGTTACTGTAGGTTGTTGAACCAATTATGATTAAACAAATCATAGTACAGTGAGTGAAACACCAGTTAAGAGGGCAACTTTGTTCTTATCTGTCTTCAGTATTACCCAGGCATGGTAGTAATTAAGCAGTTGGACAGTAGATGAATGCAAGATCTTTGTCTCTCAGCCTTCTGTGCAGTCCGAAAATGAACTAGCATATAGTCTGATCTTCAGAGAGCTCAGGATCTGTGTCTTAGAAGTAACATGCCTCTGCAGCACCGTTATGATACAAAAGCCTTTTCCTTTTTCTTAAATGGAAGGGACTCTGTGGGCATCCCAAGTCCTTTATAGCTCAAGCATGAAGAATCATTTGAGACAAAAGTATGCTTAAGAATGATTTAGCATATCTGTAAAGCAGAGCATTTTCCATAGAATCAGATTAAGATATTGCAAACCTTGATATTCTGGATTTCCTTACAGCTTTCTTAATTCTGTTCATTTATAGAACTCATCCCATATATTAAGGTCTTTCAGCATTTTAAACAGCCGGATGAGCTTGTGAAGGCTGATGACCAGGTTGCAGTGCTTTTATGCTCTACAAGTACATCTAAATCAACATATCTCAAGTTTTCGCATAACTCATAAGAATTGGAAGCTATGCAGAGCTGCCCGCTCAAAGGATTGGTCTTAATTATAATGGTTGCTTTATTACCTGGGAAATATTGCACCTGAAGCCCCACAGAATTCATTTGCCTTGGAAAAAAGCAGTTTACCTCCCATGTCCTTTCTTTTATAATAGAGGATGTGTAACATTGTAATGCTTTAAATAACCTCAGAAATGACTCCTTCCTCTTCCTTTTTGACATTTCCCCATTATTATGTGAAAATACTAAATTGTTATGCTTTACTTGCAAATAAATCACTACAATTTCTGGTATCTTTGAATTGTGCCAGTGATAAAATATTCCCTACTGCCTACTTTCCTACTGCCTGGCTACTATGAAATGTAGCCTCTTGTGATTTTTTAAAGATAGATATACATATTATTGTAAAGCAGGACCTGAATCTATAAACTTTGGACCGTCCAGAAAGTGTTTTCCCCTTGTGTAATTTATTGATGCCCTCATGACTATGGATCTAGTTCTTAATCTAGCCTTGTAGCTACACATTCTTGACGGTGGGGTGGGAAGACAGGAAATAATAATTATTTTCAGGTGAGTATATTGTTATTTTCTACCATGTAATCCAGCCTACAGGATATTTCAAGATATGATTTAGATCTACTTGTCTTCTCAGACTTTTTGAGTAGATCAGGAGGGATAAATAGGAAATTCAAAAATATTTGTAAAATTTATTCTAGGACTTCTGCACAGTAAAAATATATGTAATATATTATTCTGCACAGTAATAATATATATGAAAGTTCAGACTTTCATTGTGAAAATTTCTTCTCAAAATGTTCCTGGAGTCTCTAAATCTGTTCTCATAAGAATCCTGTTGATTACTGTTGCTTTTTCTTAATGCATACAACTTTGATATGTTATTGCATATTTGGCTTAATGAGAAAGAGATGAGTGGCTTTTTCACATGATAATCAGAGGCAGCTGACTATTCTGCACAACAACAGTTGCATCACAACATTTAAACTTCAAGCTGTATTTATGCATCAAATTGTAAATGATGTTTAGTTTTATAGCTGCATGTCAAATATATGGCAATTCAATCTGCACCCTAAATCAGGCCAACATTATGTGTTATAATAATTTAATCCAACTATCATCATGGAAACTGACATATATTAAGGCTTGTTACACTATAAAAATATTTAAGTTGCTCCATAAGATTTGGAATTGAGTTTCTAAGATACAGTATTGTGTGTTTGTAAAGGTTTCCCCTGGAGACTTAATTGTTGCTTTTTTTTTAATTGACATTTTCTTCCTATAAATTCAGTTTTATTCTAATAACTATTTTACAACTGACCTGAGAGAAAGTTTGGTGTAGTGGTTAAAGCATCAGCCTAGAAAACAGGAAAGTATGAGTTCTAATTCTGCTTTAGTACAGAGCCACCTGAGTGGCCAGTCATTCTCTCTTAGCTGTAAAAAAGAAGCCCATGGCAAAACCAAATCTTCCCAAGAAAACTGCAGTAATTAGTCCAGGCAATAAGCCTAACTGGTCTGGTGTAAGACGTTGAAAATGTCACATTAGGAAGTAAGATTTAAAGATCAGCCCTGGATATATGCTGTGATAAAACTTACTAGTTTATTAATACAGTTAAGCATTGTTGGTTAACGAATAGATGCAAATTTTTATTATAGCTATGACATTGTGAAAAATAAACATGCTTTCAAGCCAGAAAATAAATAACAAGATGACAGGGGAATGGCCACTTTTCTCTTATAACTATGTTTTTTTAAATCTTTGTTAGGTGGCTTTTCCATAGGAAGGAGACGTTAGCACTTGTGGTTGACTTAATGGATCATTAGTCTCAGGAAAACTTAAATAGAATTTTGTTAGGCACATTTTATATTGGAATCACTGGATTTTAAAAAAAGATTAAGGAATCTGGTTTATTTGAAAAAATTTAAGAGGAATTCTACAGATCCTGAAATTTTCAGTGAACAATATTAATTGACATTCCCTTTAAACTTTAGTTCCCCTTGAAAGGGATACTAAAGTTTAAAGGGAATGTCAATTTTCCTTCAGTTCTTTGAAGAAAGGAGGAACAGTAAGAATAATCTCTTTTCTCATCAGAGATAAGATATTGCTGTTTGAATTATTTCATGTTTTTCCCCCAGAACGATGTCTTCTTTTAATCTGTTCCATAATGCTTGGAACAATTTTGTATGGCTTGTTCTAATGCAGGATTGCAACATTCCTGTTGAGGCGGTGGGTCTGGTAAAAATGAAATGTTAACTCATTTAGTTACTATTCTCTACATATTTGGTATCTCTTTCCATCATTTTAAATTATTAATTTTGTAGTGATTTTGTAGTACAAAGTGTGTCTATGATAGTTTTGAATATATCAATTAGTTTGGCTTAGAAAATAAACTTAGTTAAAGATTTTTTTTTTCAGATATGGATCACAGAATGAGATAAAGAATATCATGACAAAAAAAATCCACAACACTAAAAATCTAGTGATAATAGCCAGCTCCATACCAATGCCAAATGTGTATATAAAGTTTAAACCAGTGTTTAAACATTTTGCTTATGCTATCTGTGTATTTGATCCAAGATGAACTGATCTGAACTAGTCTTTTAAACAACCCAATAGGAATAACATAAATCATTGTCAACCTTTTGTTAATTTATGTATTATATGAACAAGGATGCATACTAATTTTTGGTTGTATCATCTTATGGCACAAACATAAAGAACATTTTAGAAGCAAATACGATGTTTGGATGTAGTCAACATATTTTTTGAACCTCAGAATGATTTGCTTAGATCAGCCATTCTCCAGCTGGGTCTCTTTCAGATATGTTTGGCACACTCTTATTTAGTACATAAAATACATAACAACATGCCATTTTGGCATCCACTTTATGCTTAAGAAATACTAGCTGCTTCCGAAGTACAATAAAATGGCAGATGTCTTCATCAATTAATTTAAGAAAAATCTTTGTAGGAGAAAGATTTATTGAATTATAGTTTAGCTCTCTGTGTGTGTAACTTAGTCAAAAGTAGAAACTAGAAATTGCTAATGAGAGTGGTAACTGGTATGCAATCAGCCAAAGTTACACACATTGTATGGTTTCTATATAAGGAGAAAAAAGCCTAATATCTTTTCTTGGGATGAAGTCCCAAAGGGATTTAAAATGAATAAACTTTAATTGGATTGTGAGCCAAATATCTATGCAATTTAGCTTGTATCATGTGTCATTATGCCAAATTCTGAATATTGAGGACATTTTGAGAGGAAAATGGCATATGCTTTTTATCTTAGTGCAGTGTGAAGATAGTCACACATTAATTAAGATAATCTAATTTATATTTTTTAAAAATCAAATATTAAGGTAATTAAACATAATGTGACATACCTGTGTAAACAAATAATTTGGTTTGAATGACAATCTGATACTGAATCTTTGGAATTTTATTATTAGAAGTTTGCAGAGTTTTTTCTTTTTAGGCTTTCAGAAAATTTCTGAAGATTTAGATTTTTAAACTAAAAGAAAAAGGGGAGGTATGTGTTGATTTTAATTATAATTTCTCTTTTTCTTAAAACTAGCACCTTGAAAAGATTCCAAACCCAGGAAGCATGTGCTTCAGAACTATCCTGTTTTTATTTATGTTTCTTTGGATGGCAACAAATAATGAGATAATCTTGAGCAATTAGCATTAAAGATGAATGCATGTTTGAATATCTTAGAGATTTTGAGTTCTTGGCTAGTTTCAGTACTGCATCTTGAAAAATCGTCTGGATGTAATTTCTGCTCAAGGCAATATTTCTTCCTAATTTACAATTTAGTTCACCATAAGGAAAGAACACAAACTTCCTGTAGTGCCATTCTGGGGTGGCAAATCAGGGATGTAAGTTAAATAAATTCCTTCTAACCCTTAATTTTAAAAAAATCACAGAAATAGCTATCAGGTAAATGGGGTACTTGTTTATTCCACAATCCTGAAATTGTTTCTTTAAATTTGCTGAAAGCTCTGATGTAATATTGGATTCTTATTTAGTCTGTATTTCTTTGAAGTCTAGCACTTCAGAGTTCAGAGCTCTTATACATATAGATCTGTGCTTATTTATTATTTGGGCAAATCTGAGAGTAAATTATGTGGCATAGTATTTGCACTGCATGTCTTTCAGAGATAGAAAGCTTGTTCAGATAATGTTTTCTTAGACTTGTAATTGCGGAATGCCTTAATGCTCCCTGGATTTTGAAGAAGCAGAACAGAAAGAGTATTGATTCCCTTGAAATGTCGTGTTGAAGAAAACTGAGAATACCATAGGCAGACAAGAAAACAAATGAAGAAAACATTTAAGAAAATCAATCTAGAATTCTCACAACATACATATGACTGGACTCAAATTATTGCACATTGGGCATATTATGCCAAAATCTAGCTCTATGGAGAAGGCACTAATACTGGGGAAGGGAAACAGAAGAAGACACCCAGCGGCCAAGCAAATGGATTTAGATACAGTAGTGATGGATGCACACTTTGAACACCAAATTACTGGGTTAGGAGAGATCATCAGGGATAAAATTTGTATCTAAAATTTTTTGCTAAAATTTTATGTTACTTGATTGAAAATAATTAATCAATCAAAATTAGTCTTCATGCTCCCAGTATGACTGAGGGGGAAGATGAAGAGGGGAAATTTTATTTTAAATGAAAAAAGTGTTTTCCCAATCTTCAAGAAGAAAAAAAGCATGGCTCTTTGATATAGGTATCATGGTCAAGAAAGTAGAACGTTAGGTATATTACTTTTGAGAACCCACAATTATTTTTGTAGATAGTTTATTTGTTGTGTGTAGATTTAATTTCGTCTACATGGGAACCAAGTTAGAAATAATTGCTTTACTCTACAGTAGTGCTTCTTAATCTTAACAAGTTGAAGATGTGTGGATTTCAACTCCCAGGATTCCACAGCTAGCATGGAGAATACCCAATTTTAGATAATTTACTCTGGTCTAAGAAGTAATTTGAAGAATTTGCCTTCATTCTTAAGAAAAGCTGATCTACAGAAATACATATTCTTAAAGATGGGGTAAATTATCTAAAATTGGGTATAAGTGGTTTTTTTTCTTTGGGTAATGGGTGTGTGTCATTACCCAATCACAACTGGGACATATAAATTAACTTAAGGTGTTTTACTTATATTAGGGGAAAAGGACTTTTGGATAAGTGGTTTTGGGTAAATGAAGGAAAAGGTTTGGGAAGCAGTGCTTTAAGGGCAATTAAGGGCCAGCCTAACCTTTCTTAGCATAGATAAATCTTCGATTTGAGACTGAATTTGAAGTTATGATGGATGGCAGCCCCCACACTCACAAGATTGCATTTTGGCTGCTTGGCAACTAGTGCACATTTATGGCAATTTGCAACATCCCATGTTCATATGACCCCAACTTATCACCGTTTTGCTGGAAATCAGGCTTCCAGCAAAAAAAAAAATGCCCATTGTGAAGCAAACAACTGTGGTGTTTGCTTAATGACTGCAGTATTTACTTTATGACCACTGCATTTGCTTAAACGACTGCAAAAAAAGTCGTAAAATCAGATGTGGTCATAAGGTGAATCACTTAATGACCAGCATAATTTATGATGCAATACGGGCTCAATTATGCTCATAAATCAAGGGCTATCTATTGATGTATCATGTAAATATAGAATAATATTTGCAATGGAAATGCAAACAAATGGAAGGTGGGAAAGAAACCGTAGCTTAAGGCTTGACATTTAGTAGCAATTAAATGTATTAAGCTGTTGCTGAGGTGTAAACTACTTACAGTGCATCAAGAAAACATTTGTCCTGAAATGTTTTGATGTGAAACTTAGTTGTTTTTCAAAATTATAGTGCTATGCTGATTTTTAATTTGTCGTTTATATTAATGAATATATTCTATTATTGTTGGAAGTATGGCTCTTTATTTTATTGTTTAAAAGATCAGGGACCTGTTTCATCAACAAAATTTAAACTCCTTTGGGTATTAAGAAACCTTTTAAAACTGTTTCAAATTATTTAAATCTCTGGGGATTGGATGTTTTATTTTGTCTGCATGGGAGTGTGAATACAGGTGTTTCTGCATATCCATGATAGTAATGGCTAGATTAGCAAAATTTAAACCTGCAGGAGTATTGTACAAGTTGACTTCACTGTTCTTCTTTTTAAATTTAACCACACACAAATTACATACAATACAAATGGCCAATTATTTCAGGCTTCTTCAACCTGGTACCTTCTGCGATGTGTTGACCTTTCAGACAGCCTAGTTGAATTTTGAGAATGGCACTAGATTTGGAAGGTTAAGTTACATACAGTTATTTTCCATTGCTTCCCTGAAGCAGTAAGAAAACTGCTGGGCATTATACATCAAAGTTCATTAATTTGAATGTGTGAATTTGCAATCTTGCATCAGTCATCACTTATTTCCATCTATTATACTGTGTGATTGCCTAATAATGTCAAACAAATTGGGACATGACAAACCTATTGTGTTTTCTATCCAGGCTTCATGCCAGAAAGCCTATCATTTGAAGTGGAAGCAATCTCTCCTCATGTTTTGGTTAAAACTTAATGAGCACAGATACTTTGATAGAATTAGTTACTCTATCAGGTGCTTTTAATGACAGTTTATAAAGAAATGAAGGGCAGATATCCATAAGTACTCATCCTTGTCTACTTTTTCATGGTCTTTTTCAGGTAATTTTTTAAAATGCTATATTTAAGGGCAATATTACAGTGTGATAAAAATATAACCAGGAGTACTTACTTTATCTATCAGTGTAGTGTTAAGAGGGATGTACTCTACCTCTACATCAAACTTGCGGTAGGGATGTACTCTACTTCGCATCAAACTTGCAGTGTGACGTTGCCATCACGTGATGTTTCGTGATGTTTTTCCATTTGCAGAGCTGGGATGGGCGTCGCCTGCACATGATGCATCCAGCCTGTGGGCTGTCAGTTTGACACCCCTGCTCTACATCATTGCTTTTTTCTCTTTTCCTTCTGTCACTCGCTCTGTTTCCAATATGGTTCAGTTTTCTGTTCTGCAACTGCCATCCAGCTTTCAGGATTTTTGTCTTAGATAGATTTATGTTTTAAAATATAAAACTAAAATACTTTAGAGTGTCCTCAGAGTGTCTTAGTGCCTGACTCTGCAAATTGCAGTTGAAAGCCACTGAGAGATACAGTCCTTCTGATGATACAGTCCTACTGTCCTGTTACTGTTCTTAATGAGTTAATTAATGAGCACTGTAATTCTGAGACCAATCTGGATTAAAAACAGACTTAATATGTATAATACAGGGTTCTCAAGATTTGAACTACCAATACATGTTTGAATTTTTTACTCTAAATTGTACGTTTTACAAATTGATGATCTACATCAGTCTCAGAAAGTCTTAAGAAATGACTTCATCACAGCCTTTGCTGAAAACTGATGCTTTTGTTATTGTACCTGCACTAATCACTCTCTCTGTATAGATAAATAAATGTAAGATAAAAAGGCAAAAAATGGGTATAACATACAGATGGATTAATGGAAGAATATGTGGAAGAAAGGATGAAATTTACACTGAAGAAAACGTGTATAAAATGATGTGTAGCTAGTATCTGATACCAGACAATTGTCAAAAACATAGAATGGAATTTCAGATATTTGTTGGAAATGTAACCAAATTGAGTCCATATTTTTTCGTTTTTGATGGACATGTAAGACATCTGGAAGATATTGGGATCAAATATATATTTTGATCCAGAATATTACAAAGGTGAATGTCCAGTTGAAACCAGAGACTTTTCTTTTGGGAATAATAGACAAACAATTTGAGAGATCTTAGGGAGCTTTGTTTTTATACATGGTAGTGAGACTTCTATATGCTCAAAGGTGGAAGGACTTACAATGGAAGAATGGTTGGTGAAGTTGATGTAATTGGAGGAATGATGAAATGGACAACTTTAAAGAAATTAAAGAGATTAAATAAATGATTTTATTTTTACTTGGAAACCACTGACCTTTCCAAGAAATTGAAAGAAATAAAACTTTGATTTTGGGATTCGATGACTAGAATGATATGGCACTATAGAAATAATGCAGACTACTAATGTAGACTATTAGAATAAAAGATTGATGTGTTTTTTAATCTATATCTGTACTAAAGAAAGAAAAATTGTACTTTTTCTATTTTACTTTTTTTCGATTGTTTTTTTCTGTGCTTTCATCTTCTTTTTCCTTCTTTTGCATTTTAAAAATCTTTTTCTTCTTGTTTGTTTTTTCTTCTTGTTTTTTATTTAATAAAGTTAGATTATATTTAAATAAATAAGGCTTATTTATTTATTTATTTTTATTTAATGGATTAATATGGCTGCCTATCTCATGAATGTGATTTTGGCTGGCACGTTGCAATAATATGCATTCCCTAACTTCCCTCAGGATAATTCTCTAATAGACTTGTACTCTTTGAGGCTGTTCTGAATGTTCTTAGAATAAGAGTTTGGTAGTTGAGTGGGAGAAGAAAAATACGCATGAATAATAAGATACTATAGATCAGTGTTTCCCAACGCCCCACGGGGGGCAATTTGATTGTTAAGGGGGGCAATTCGAAAATGGACTCAACACGAATTTAACCCTATCGCTCTGGGCCATTTAAATGCAATGCTAGATTTCGGTGCCAAATTTAACGAAAAAAGCAAATTCTTAAATAATTGCGGTAAATAATTGTTAGGTATAATTTCGCTTGACGAGACCAAAATATCAACTGGGTGTTTGGCGTCATCAAGTAAACTTCCCTGCGGCAGATGGCAGGCTCTGCGGGGAACCCCAGACATTTTAAAACCTCGATAAAATTATGTATCTAACATAGAGGGGGCATAAGAATTTTAGAAAGGCCAAGGTGGGGCATGGCTCAAAAAAGGTTGGGAAACACTGCTGTAGATGAAGGTGTTGGAAAGAAAATCTGGTGCTTTGTTAAAAAATTGGAGGTTATTATTGAAAGGAGCATGTAAATAGCTTTTAGCTTTGTGTTTGGTTTCAGTTGGTTAAATGCAGGAAACAATCACAGAGGTTAGTGAGTTTTTATAATTTTACATAGTAAATTTAATGGTATGCTTTGTGAGATGCACATTTGCTGAAGCGTACTTTTGATAACCAATTTTATGTTTTCCACATCTTCTCTTTGACCTTTATACTGTGTTTTTTAATAAAAAAACACCCTCTCGTGCTGATATGTTGTTCAATGTACCTCTTGTCTCGATGATTGAGTATAAATAATTCATGGCTTCAATCTATTTGTCTGCTCTCTTGGAGACCACATGCAAGATGTAGTCAGCTATATGGATTAAAGCACAAAAACATCTCCAGAGAATTCTAGTCTTTTAACCATGGTAGGAAACGCCAGAAATATTTGTAACCTGCTTGTACAGCACATAAAGTTTCTACACTTTTGAAGAAATTCATTCCTTTCTGGAAGTTAAATGTTTTTGTAAAAAGTTATAGATAGAAAAAAGTTGCACGATTTTGTACAGATGGTTGGACCATTGACAGATATAAACAAACAGGCGTTTGCATAATTTGAGGGCTTCCATTCCTGAAATTATCGCTGTTGCATAGAATCCTGGAGATGAAGTGTATATACCTAGAAGTTTCACGGTTGGAACACGCTGGTCTAGGTTAAATAAAATATTAGGGTTAAATAAAATATTTACGCAGTATGTGGTATAACTATTTTATTACAGGATATGTATTGTACCATGTGGCATAGTTAGCTAAGTAGAAATGGTATAAATCACAGGCAAGAGACAGCTGGGGTAGATATTGACTTTTCAGCTGTGTATGAATATTGTAAGGGCAAAATCAACCAGAATAGTATAAGGATATACGGTACTTCTACATGGGGTCTTTGCTCTGTTCCATAGCTCTATCTTTGCACATATTCCCCTGCGATCAGCAGCCAAGCTGATTTCTTTCTATTTCAGTTATGGTATATCCAATATTTCCCAAACTTACAGTTTGTTTGTTTGTGGTACCGAAGGTCTTTTGGGCTTCTTATTTTTTTCCATTGGGGACAATCTTCTCTCATCTGACCTTATACATTCTACTTACGGTCCTTAAAAGGAAAGCTCCACTTCACAGCAACTGGAAAGGAAAAAAAGAAAAAAGAACAGGTTGCTTTTCTCCCCCCCCCCCTCACCCCATGGTCAGACAAATGTTGAGCACCC
>JANHGC010002596.1:9293-26484 GCA_027560395.1 Boaedon fuliginosus | reverse complement strand
GAATAAATTGTTAGTGATCATTAAGAAATGTAGATGTAAGATCTCATGTAACACGATGTTCGATGTTTGAAGATGTTCTAAATATGTAAAACAAATAAAACTCTTTTAAAAAAATATGGATAGTATAGTTCAGTGGCATTATTACAGATTATTATTATTATCTGACATTGAGGACCGCATGTGCCCCCCAAATTCCGTTTTCACTAGCAGAGGCATCACAGGCTGGTACTTTGCTGTTTCCAGGCTGGCCCCATGGGCCGGATCTAAGCACCCGTGGGCCGGATCCGGTCCCTGGGCCTTGAGTTTAACACCCCTGCCTTAAGTTATTTGTAAAAATAATAAAGGCAGGATACAAGTAAATAAATAATAATATTCATGTGCAGTAGAAGTTCTTTTCTCTTACCTTCACAAGCCTTATACAGCATTTACTAATGCTAAATACCTCTTTATGATTCTTTATATTCTTTTAACTAATTGCTTTAGCAATTATTTAAAATAAATTTGCATCGTATAATGTGCAAATGGGATGTAAAACAGTACAGTAATATAGTAATAATAATTTCCCAATATTATGTTATAATGTTTGAATATGGGAACATAGTATTCTATTTTTTTAATCAAAGTTTGAGCCATAATTGCCTTAGTTTTTAGAAAAGAAAAAAAATGCACCAAAAAGTTGTGTCAGTTAAAGATATTAGATGTTTTTCTCCTAAAACCTGTAGGTAACCACTTGTGAATGGTTACTGTGACCTTTCAAGGTTACAACAGACCCCTCCCAAAGGACTTACAATCCAATTTTGATGTTCTGATGACTGTACATGCACCTCATGGTCACATGTTCTCATTTTGGGAGCTTGGCAGTCCGCTTACCTTATGGCAGCGTGCATCATCCTGTAGTCCTGTGACCATGCTTTTCGATGTTTTTGCTTGTTTTGCTTGTTAATGGATTGCTTTAACAACTGCAGTGCTGACTTAACGATCTCTACAAAAATTCTAGTAAAATTGGATCTAGTCACTTGGTAACCGCTTAATGGCTGCAATGACTTATAACCATAATTTCAGGCTTGATTTCCGTCATGTTGAGGACTACCTATAGGGGAAAATAAAAAGTTTTAAAAGTGAAACTAATGTGACTTGCCGATTAGATTTACAATGTATTTGGAGGAACGCAAATGATGTAAATTTTCATAGGCAGTGACATTCTTAGTTGTATAATCATGGAATTATTATTATTAAAAACCGAATTGTATGTACTGATAGTCATTAATTTAATAGATTTAAACAGAATCGACATATTGATGAGGAAAGGTGAACTCAGTTTTAACAGACAATATCTTGTTAAAATTGGTCTCTGCATGAAAATGTATCTGTTAACATTTACTTTTAAAAGCCTTGATCATTGCATTGTGTTAAGATTTGTTATTCTTTTCAAATGTGCTTTTGTTACAATTCTAACATATACTATGCTCTTGGATTTATAGGCATTAAAATATGCATAAGTATTACAGTATAAATACAGTATAACTACTGAAAATATACAGTGGAAGATGTTCTGTACTTTATAAAGGAGATTGTTAAGTGGTTTTTTTATTATAAATGTAGTTAGGCATCTTGGTACAAATAATGCTAAATGTTGCAATTTTTAAATCATATTTAAAATTAAGACTAAAAATACTGTTTATAGGTAAGTGCATCACTTCTACAAGCTCTCTTGGAAACAGAACATATATTAACAAAAAATCATGAAAAATGAATGAACTGCCAGTAAACTCTGCAATCAAAAATATTGATAACATTCTGCAATAACAAGAAGGATTTATGCTATTTTATGGAATTTAAAATTCTAAACTCAGTGTTGTTCCTATTGTAGAACTGAACACATATTTTTCTGAACAAATAAACACAATTTGATAGCTTGGTAACAACTCTCTTGATGAAGTAGACTTTAAGAAAGGATGATATATATATTTAGAAATGAATCGATTGATTAAAAATGTTGGCCATATCATGTCTCATGGAACACATCTGTGTAGAGACAGGTAATCTGGATTGTATATGTCATTAGTCCTTGCCAATATGTATGTGTGATATAATCAGAGCATATGAAAGGCATCTTTTACAACCATAATGTTCACATAACCCTTTCTAATCAATATTATTTGTGTCGTTTTTGATATCTTCGTGTTCACTGTATGAAAAGCATTATGTATATACTACTTTCTAAATATAGACTTTCCAAATTGAAATATTCAGGTTGTTTTATTTTGAGAATCCTTTGCACAGTACTCTTATAATAGATCTGCTTTCCAAATGAAATATTGAATATTGGGGAAATGCTAATTGTTTCAGGTCTCTTCCATTTATGTGTTAAATGCTTCAGTGAAAGGTAACATTTTATATAGCAAATAATAAATTATTTATATCTTCCCAAGTGGAAATCAAAGAGTTTTATTTATTTTTAGCTACCATTTTCTCTTGGAAGAGATGCTCTTCCTAAATCAGGGCTTAACTTTAAAACTGATTGGTGGGATTAATTCATAATACGAAAATAGCCAGAAGCTACAGATAACATTTAAAATGAAAAGATTCAATTGGTGTTGTTGTGGAAATGTTTGTAGAAGTTCCAATCATTAGGATCTAATAATATACTTCTCTATCCAGTCCAATGGCTTGTCTTTTCACAGCTTAATTACTAAACTGTTTTAACTGAGCACAACCTACAAAATAAAGTCTTCAGTTTTCTAGTTTCCAATTTTTGTTTGATCCAAGAGAAAGGTGACAAATATTTCAAGGAAGAAGTATAAATATTTACTACATTTTGAACCATAACAGAATGCATTGTTGCATTGTTTTGCAAAAAAAATTGTTATATTTTAAGCTAACATGGTTTTTGTGTGGATTTGCTAGAATTTGCTCCAATTAACAAGAAGAATATTGTCATTGGTTAATAACAACATTTGACCAGAACTGCCATCTTTGAGTGACACAATTATAAAACGATGTCATGTGATCACATCACTTAGCAATGGTAATTCCAATATTCCTGTTGCCATCATTAAGGAAATCACCATGGTTTATTAAGCAAGAATGCCATGTGGTTACTTTGTACAACCTCCTCCTGGTTTCCCTCCTGGCTTTGCTTATTAGAATCAGCAAAGAAGATCAGAAAGGGCAACCACAGGCTGTGGTGGCCAAAGCTCCAAGGACCAGTCATAACTGCCACTTATTCAGCACCATGTAATTTTGAAGGGTCATTGAACTAGTGGTCGTTAAATGAAGACCACGCACATCTTGTGTTTTTGTGTATTTTGTATTTTAGAAAGGGAAGGGTTGGTACTGGATTTGTGACAGTACTTTGGATTCCATGGTAGTTATCCTATTGGAATCGGCAAGAATATCACGAATGCAACCTTTGTCTCTCCCTATCTGGATCCTTACGTTACGTGCTGATCGCGTGTTATATAATCTTTTTTAAGGACAAGGACAAATGGACAAGCTCAGGAACAGCTATGATTTCATATCTGGCTATAGATGGCTTTTTAAGGTTGGTTTTGTTTTTGTTTTGAAAGCTGAGAGATTGCTCTATTGATGGAGTAAAGATTAAGTGCTTTAAAGTGCCTCCAAGCGATTTTTATCCTCTCTTCATTTTCTAAGCCATTGCCTATTTAGTTTTCTCTCTGTGGTCTTTTCACCAGATAAACTTTCTCCTTCGCTCTCCCTCACCCTGTCCCTGTCCCTGTCCCCCTCCCCCTCCCATGCCCCTCTCTCTCTCTCTCTCTCTCTCTCTCCTTAAATTTATCATTTATCATCAATATTCCAATAAAATACATGATTACATATCTGCTGAGTAACAGTCATCAGCAGAACTGTGAGGTTTACAGTTTCTAATAATGCAGCATATTTATTTTTCAACCACAGCCATTTGAAGCATTGCTAGGCTGACAGATTGTCAGAGAATAAAACAAAGACAGATCTTGCACCTGTACAAGCTGTGATGTTCACGTTTTGCTTCAAATATAAAAATATAATCAAGTGCAGACTCATTCAACTACAGCACAAAGGACTGTTCCATTATTGGAATACATTATACGATACTGGGGAACTTTGCCAAGCTTCTTTTTACTTCAATATGCACCTCATATATAGACGTAACTACTGAAAATAATATTATTTGAATAATGCAATAATTTAAATCTGTAAAGGCAGACCTTTAAACTGTCATACTGATTGTTGATATTGCATTACTATTATTAGTAGCAAAAGACTTCTGTTTTTTTTATTGTATATAAATGCATGTCTGGCTGGTAACTGCAGGAAAAAGATAATATTTATGAAATTAGGAAACAATGTGAAGGATAAAACAATTATAGGAATTAACAGAGTTAGTGCTTTAAAGAAATTCTGTGTCTCAATAAAATAAATATCTTGAAAAACTTTCTTAAATTTCTTCAAATTAGAGATGTAATAAATATCACAAAGATTAAATGGCAGGTTATTTGAAATAATTTTGTACAGTGAACAAACATCTGGCATCCAGAAAGACGAACATTTGGGGGGCGGATGGGACTTAGCAAGTCATTTGGCGCAAGATAAAAGAAAATGCTGAATGTTTTATGAGCAGTATCTTACTATTGCAGATTAAATAATTTAAATTTTTGTGAAATAGAATATAATCATACCTTTGCTTTTTATGAAATGTTCAGTGAAGCCAAGTTAGGTCAGGAAAAAAGACATCACAAGGACAACTGGAACTCTATTGTTGTAAGCCAGGTGTGTTAAACTCAAGGCCTGCGGGCCAAATCCGACCTGTGGGGTGCTTGGATCTGGCCTACAGGGCCGCCCTGGAAACAACACAGGACTGGCCCACAGATGTGGCCTTCCCAGGCTCCATTTTAGTTGGCAGAAGGTTGCAGGCCATCACAGCTGGCAGAGCGCTTGGGCCACTACAGGCGCCCCTGACACAAGTGAAATCGAACTGGCCATGCTCCCACGCCCCCCCCTTCCAGATGTGGCCATTAATGAAATCGAGTTTGACACCCCTCCCGTAGGCTATAATAACAGAACCTTGAAAGCTTGACAGAATTTCCATATGACTCCTTTTATACTCAGGAGACTCAAAGAAGGGGTCTCTTGAATTTCTTTCTCATCTTCTCTTCCTTTCCAGGACTAAGTGCATATTTTGTTCTAGCATTTCTTCAAAATTAGCTCCATACTGCTCTATACACTTAAGCTGTAGATTCTTGCTTCCTTTGAATATAAGAGATATACTTTTCATCAGCTTGTCTCCTATTTTATCAATTGATACTCAGAACTGACTTACATCACAATTAAACTTTCAACCTGGACTTCTGTATGATATCCAGATCAAATCTATGGTGAAAGCAATTTGCTAATGAAGTATGGAGAATAATATTTTAACAAGGGATAGGTTATATAATACATATGAAATTTGTTTAGTTTTAAAACAATTTTTAGTGTTCAGTTAATTTTTATATTTATAGAACTATAAGGGGAAGTAGAGCTTCTTTTTTTTGCATTTGGGCCAAGAAAATCACTATATAATGGTGTGAATTCCATAAATGCAGATGGTTGTCACTGTAGTTCTATAGAGCTGCTTTCTCTTGTTTGCATTGCATTTGATTCTTGGCAATTAAAATAATACTTCTATGTACATAATAAACTCTCATAAAACAATGTACAAAATGAAAAGGCTACATCTGAGTTTACAAAGCTGAGATATTGCATATATTCTTGACCATGAGTCACACATTTTACAGTTATAGATTTTGACTATAATAAATCTTACCATGATCAAATTAAAATGTGACAACAAAGTGGTAATTCATTAACATGTTTATGTTAGCTTAGTTACTTTTAAATTATGTTTCCTTTTTATTATGCTCTTCATCTAGAGTTTTCTCTGTACAATTGAACAATTACTCAGGTAACAGTCTATGACTACTAGAGCCCTTCAGTGTATTTTCTGTAGTAATGTCTGATATGTTTTGCATTTATCTGAATATGTATTTGCTTTCCGATTACAGAGATTCTGTTTATAGAGAGTATAGCATTCTTCTTGTAGTAGGCCAAAGACAATATCTTGCTATGATTTAAGATCTTGAAAAAGTTCTCAGTATCAAATCACTAAATTATTAATATTCACTGAAGAGCTACTGGACCATATTCATTTAGCTTTGTGTTTGGTAGGCATGATTCAACTACAATTCCCTGATTTCCTTACCTGGAAATTTGAAATATATAAATTTGAAATAGCCCCAGCGTTTTCTGGAAGGCACCACGTTGAGGAAACTGTCCTGGAGAGTTAGAGAACAAGGGCAAAGGAAAAAACATTTCTTAGAGATGATGATTCTGTGTATTAGGAATTTGAGTTATGATTTTAATATGTATTGATTTATATAAAACATCCCGTCTTAGAGACTACTGTGAATGCTTTCATATGATGTGTTGTTATATCCTCCTGGGGCAATGGATCATATCACCATATATACAGTAAACCTTTTTTTCTGTTGAGTTAACATGGGGACAGTTCAGGGGTGGGTTCATATTGGTTTAGCCCGGTTTAGGTGAATTGTTTGTTAAAATGAGCTACCAGTTTTCCCAAATCATTTGTTAAATTTAGCTACTGATTCGGTGAACCGGTAGTTGGGCCCACCCACCTGCCCTCACGCTATAGCTTACCTTTTTTTTTTTTGCTTCTTTTGAACAGCTGAGGTGCGGCAGAGCTGTTTTTTTTTTTTGCTGTGCCAATCAGCTGTTTTTCAGCTCTGCCGTGCCCACTGTATTTTGGCTCAAAGTGTGTGCGCAAGTTGTTAGATCGGTAGGAACCCACCCCTGAGACAGTTATATCCATTTTATTATGTTATCTGTCTAAGAACTTTCTACACTGAGTGATTTCAATCTCCTGGACACCCACAGAATCCACTCTGATCCTAGGCTTTACCATGCATCTTTCAATCACATGATTTTACTTAGTGTTTTGTAGTTATGCTAGGCCATACTGCAGTTGTATTGTATTTCTATTCTCCAAAACACCCGAAGGCAGAACAAGAAGCAATGGATGAAAACTAATCTAGGAGAGACCCAACCTAGAACTAAAGAGGAACTTCCTGACGAACAAGTAATCCGTGGAATGACTTGCTCCAGAAGTTGTGAGTGCTCCAATGATGGAGGTTTTTAAGAAGAGATTGGACAACCATTTGTTTGAAATGGTATAGGGTTTCCTGCCTGAGCAGAGGATTGAACTAGAAAACCTCCGAGGTTCCTTCCAATTCTTTTTTCTGATATTCTGTTATTCTCATTGCTGTATCTGGAATCTTCCTCACAAAATCCCTGTACAGTGTTGTTGGCCGTAGTAATTCAGTGAAAATTGCTTAAATTCCATTAAGAGGTTAGGCTGTTTCTTTTGATGTAGTTTACTGAACCATCATTTAGGATAGATCAGCTAAACCAATGATAAATTATTTAGGGCATATGATTTCTAGATTTCAGTAGCTGCCATTGAAACATTATTGATTGACTGATAGAATTTACCACATCCATCAAAATGACATGCTGACATTTCAGTCTCTGAATCCATGTTGGACCATAATTTTTCTTTTAGAACTTATAGTAGATGTAAAGCAGTCAAAGAATAGGCAAAAGTCTCAAATGATTCAGGTTGTCTTTTCTGCTGATGAAAGACTTATTTGTTTTTCTAGTGTACATTTTCTATGTCTTGTCTCAGTATAAAAGCCTTGGGGAATGGGATGTCGATCTAGCTGTCAGGATGTTGTTAGCTGTAATCTATATTTTGTGTCTCTTATTTCACCTCAGTGCTTATTTGCTCTGTAATATCCATTGTGTGTTTTGATTTCCTACTTTTTTGTATGCTGAATGTATTTATTCTTGAACAAATAGGGTTCTTTTTACCCAAAGGAAAATCTATTTAAAAAGGAATGCAGAAAACAGGGAAATGGTAGAGAGAGTTGATTATAGTACATTAAAATGCTTTTTTGTTATTTTGCAAGAACATATGAGGCCTTTCAACCTTTACAGCTAGAATCTTGAAACCTAGATCTCTTTGGTACCATCCCAAGATACTGAAGGTGTGTGGTAAGATTGCCATTTGACTGGAGTCAATTGTATTTTCTTTAATGTATTTTTTTTCAATAACCAAGGATATAAATGCCTTTGGAGACTGCTTCCTCTCCCTATAGCCATATATTGTGTATATTCCACAGGCATGAAGAATTGGTCCAGGATGAAATAGTTTACATCCTGATGACTCTGTGTTTGAATATATAGCTGTTATTATTAACCTGGTTTAATTTTTTATACTACCTGTGTAGTATAGTAGCTAGAGTGCTAGATCTAGCTTAGGGAAATTAAAGTTGGAATCCACTTAACCAAGGCGTTTCCTAGATGATTTGGACTAGTCTCTCTTATAGCCCAATGTACCTCACAGGTTTTTGTGATTGAAATATTTAAAAAAAAAACTTGCATTCTCTGAGAAAAGACAAGATGCACAATATTTGACGTAATTATTCTTATTTTTGTTTGAGAAACTTCATTAATTAAATTTTAAAAATAGAACAGTATTCACACTGTCCTATTATGAATAGCAGTAACATTGCAGGGGCAGGATATTTGCAAGATTTCCTTCTTCAGTACCATCTGTGTACTTTGTTAGATCTAGGACTCTGGGCTCTTTATGTGTTCTTTTGATCAGAGTTTGTTTCCTACAGGGTCCACTCAAATATGCATTTTCAATCACTGCCCCATTCTTTGGAATAGTAAACATTTGGATAGCCCCTTTTCTTCTAGCTTTCAGAAAATCTATAATAGTCATGACTATTTCAATAAAATTTGAAAACAGAGTAGCTATGATTATCCCTGAGTGACTAATTATTTTTAATTGCAGTAGGTTTTGGAATATTGACTCCTAGATTATATATGGTGGTTTTATAATGCATGCAATTTGTTTTAGTTTTTGATTATGATGTATTTAATCCAAATTATGGATTGAGAAGTCTATATGCAGCATATAGACCCTGAAAGTAAATAAGGATTGATTGAAAGCAATGTAGTAGGTTTAAACTGTTACATATTTAAGCTTAAAGGCAGATCAGTCAGAAATAGTTATGCATTCAAGTGTACATATGTATTCATATCCTATAGTTATATTACGTTTTTATAAAATCTTTTCAGTCAAAAATGGAAAAAAATACTTTTGGACTATGCAGTTGTCAATGGCTGTTTTAGAGTTATCTTGTAGCAACAGGAGGTCTGAACGGGCCAAGTCGCTGCAGGGACAACTTGCATCAGGCAATGGAAGGAGAGCCGGCCATGTGGGCAAGCAGATGGGCAGAGCTTAGAGCAGGGCAGTGGCTGGAGTCTTCCTATTTTCACACTCAGCACGATTGTTGCTGATCTCTGGGCCAAAGAGGCAAGGGACAGTAAGGGCAGTAGACAGTGGCAGAGAGATGGTGGCATCCAGGAGCATCCCATTTTCATACACTCCCAGTCCCTCCTGTATCCCTGGTCTCTTCAGCCTGAAGCTTGGCATGGCATTGTGGCGGCCAAGTGTGTGTGAAAATGCGATAACCCTGGCTGCCACTACCATTCTGCACTCTGGCCATCTGCTTGCCCCCCTGCCTGGCTCTCCCTCTGCCTACCCATGTGAGTTGTCCCCACAGCAAGCTGGCCATGTGAATTGTCCTGTGACTACTTGGTGGTGGTGAATTGGCAGACGTGGCAAGCTGGCAGCAGGGAACTGGCTATGTCAAATTGGCCGCATCAAGTTATCCTAGACCTACAAGAGGAGTTGGACCCATTCCTTGTCTATTTTAATACAATACCGTAGAATTAGTACTACATAACACATTTGAAGTGCTGGACTTGAAGCTCCTATGAGACATGCAAATTCATGTCAGTGGTGGGGTTAATTAAGGCAGAATGTAGAGATTCACAGAAAGTGATCCATGTATTTGTTGTCTAGACCAGGGTAGATTTGCTGGCAATAATAATAGCAATATTAGAAACTTTGAAATTGGGTCATAAGTAGCTTGCGGGGTGGAATTGGTCATAACTTTTAATGGTTCCTAAGTGGCTAGTTGTAAGTTTATTTATTTATTTATTTTATTAGATTTATACCCTGCCTTTCTTCCCCCAACAGAGGAACACAGGACTACCTGTACATAGTGAGACTATGTCTTTCTGCATATTTAAAAATGTTAGGAGTCACAAGACAGATAATTTTTTCTATGTGACATTTTTCTAAAAAATTATATACTGTACCCCAAAATTAATGGGTTAGGGAAAGGCTGTTGGTGGGAAGGGAATACTATAATCCAAGTAGTAAGTAACATTATCCCTGGTATAGCAGCACTTCTTAGTATGATTTAGAAGTCCAAAATACCTTAGTTAATATTTATCTCATAGGTAAATAGAGGATTGCCTTTCTTGTTTTAAATATATATGAATTAAGGCAACTGGAAATGAAATAAATAAATAAAATAAAACTATTGCTTTATTTTTTGCTTGGACTGGTTCATTAAAAAAACATTCTGTGCTGGTTGATGTGTTTAAACTGAGTCCTAAAATGTTTGGACCTTGCTTAGTGTTTAATTCTCTTGGTACACTTGGGTATTGGCATGTTAGATGCTGATATTGACTTTAATAAACTCAGCTATTCTAATTACTTCTTGGGCCAAAAGTAATGTGACACCTTGTGTGTGAGAGTTTGCTATAGGGGCATAGATTTAAACTCTTTCTGCTTCTGGGGTCCACAGAGTACGTGGAATTTTCATGCGGGGAGAATATTCCACAATTTCCATCGAGAGACTGCTTTCTTTTCAAATCCGACATGGTCCGCAGCAGGGGAAAAGCACTAAAGCCCTCTTCCCTTCATGGCATAGTTCCAGTTAACTTCTGCACTTCCTATTTGTAAAAGAAGAGTTTGCTCATTATGGTCAAAATATAATTTGGCAGCAGGTTATGATAATTTTTATGACCAAGCGTGTTTCTGCAAAAAAAGAAAAAGACCCTTAATTTGAAATGAAAGACTATAACTGAATACTAATATTTCACAAAAATCTAATGAGAAATAGCTGCTGATAAGATTTCAGCCTCTGTGTTATCTATTAATGTTTTCAAAATTACTGTCCCAGAATTTATGACTTTAGAAAGGATTGTTCTTACAGCACATTCCTGGAAATATTGAAGTGACAAAATTGATTTTTCTCTATTTATAGACTTGATGGTGTGCTTTTCACATTAAAAAAAACACTTAAAAAGCACATGGTTTTTATTCTGTTCTATGAACAAGGAATGTGTTTGGGTAAGGCTATACTGATTGGAAATTGATGTACTTGATCGAGTCCCACCTCAACATATATTTATTTATCTATGCTGCTTAGTAGCTGAATAGCTAACTCAGCAACAATAATGGAACCATACGACTGGTTTGGTTTCTTTTGTAGGCATGAAGACTATAAAATAGAATGCTGTGGCAATTGGCATTTATATCCAAGAGAATAAACATAGAACCCTAGAAACGGCTATTTTCTATGGCCTTTCTGTCAATATTCTTTGACTAAATGTTAACAGTGCAGCATGCTCTTAGAATCCTTTTAAATAGCTTCAGGGGTGTGGTCTGCATCCGGATGGGATTGGTCGGGTTTTCACGGAACTCGGTGAAAATATCCGAAATTCTTGCCTATCGGGCCTGGAGGGGTCTAACTCTGACCTAGTAATGGCCAGAGGAAAAATGACGTTAATTGGGATCCAAGGGGAGTGAGCCGTCTCCCTGTTGCCCCGTGTTTGAGCTCCATACCGATGGTCTTCATGCCTAGCCGCATGAAGTCCGGAGCGACCACAAGGAAAAGATTTGAATAAGAAGGTAAAGACCTGCAGGGAGGAAATGTTCAGAGGCCTCTGATTGGAAGATTACAGATTGGTTCCCAATAAGATTAGAGGATTGGTGGAAAGAAATAGACTAATTAACATAAAAAAGCCAGAAAATTCTACGTAAAAGAACCTTATACTGGAAGGTACCGAGGGCTCTCACAGACTTAAGTTCAAATAAAACTTACAGAACGGCGATGACCCAAAAGTAAAATTGACTGATAAAATAGATACATATAAAATTAAGTGAACTGAAATTAAACAAAAAATGAATGTGGCAAAAATGGCGGACAGGGCGGAAGGGAAAATGGAGGAGACACTGGGTCTCTCTGTGGCTTGGCAGCGCTTTGAGGAAGGAGTTGAAAATTTACATGCATCGTTTTAGGAGTTTAAGTGTGGCATGGACAGATGGTTGGAAAGAGTGGAAGAGGGAGAGAAACCCGGTGAGCTGTTTTCACCTAAAGAGGGGGAGGAGGAAAAGACGAAATTCCTAAAGAGGGGGAGGAGGAAAAGGAGAAATTCCTCCTTGCCTGAGGAGGAAAATCAGCAAAAAGACTTATCAACAGGAGAGACAAAGGAACTTTGTTGCCAGTGGTTTTCCAGGTGCAATTCAAGGTGCTAGTACCAACTTCTAAAACCATACATGGCTTAGGAGCGGGTTACCTTCGAGTCCACCTTCTGCCGCCTTGTGCCTCCCAGTGCCCAGTTAGGTCCCACAGAGTTGGCATGCTACGGGTCCCGTCAGCCAAACAATGTCGGCTGGCGGGTCCCCATGCTAAAGCCTTCTCTGTGGCAGCGCCGGCCCTTTGGAATCAACTTCCCCCAGAGATTAGGACCATCCACACCTTGTTGGCTTTCTGGAAAGCCACAAAGACTTGGCTTTTTCGGTGGGCCTGGAATTGACCAACCTTCCCCTGCTGATTGCTAATTGAGTGTTGTTTAGATTTTTACATTGTATTTATTGTTTTTACTGTTGTTAGCCGCCTCGAGTTCCCCTGACCTGGGAAATGAGGTGGAGTATAAATCGAAACAAACAAATGAATAAATAAACTTAAAATGGCACCCGCTGCGGTTAAGAAAGCTGGCACACAAAAGAAATTGGAAACAAGAGGAGGACAACTTAAATTACCAAAAGCTGAAATAAGCAAAAGAAAAAGATCTCTGGGGGCTGAGCCGAAGCTGACTGGAGAAATGCTGTGAGACCCAAAGGGAAGAAAAAGAAAACACAAGGGGACTTTTACGAAAAAAAGAAAAGAGAGACTAAAGAGGAGGGGTAAAATGCGGGAGTGTGCTTTTATATTTTTTTTAAATGACATTAGAATTGCTGATCCAGATTAACATATGAATGTTTTAAGAAATTCTTCCCCCATTTTTTCACCTTCTATATATATTATTAACTTCTATACCTTTTAAAATGAATTTAACATAGAGGTAGGGGGGAACAAAAGTTACTTTTTTTCATTAGAATAAAGTTTATTAGAGTTTAAAAGAATACCAAAAAAATTAGTTATAAACAATATTTACAAAATATTACAATATTTAGAGTAAAGATTTGTGCGGTTTAGGTGTGCAGACTCTTCAATAAATATCAATCAGATTAAATGCTTCATCTTATAATATTTGACTCTATTTTCCTTTTCTTTAGCTACTCTTCCTTTTGTTCAACCATATGTACCAATTTTTCCAATTATTATAATCTTCTTTCCCCTTATTTCTTAACATTCTTGTTAAGTTGTCTGATTCTGCGCACTCTAAGATTTTATTAATTAATCTATCTTCTGTTGGTATCTTATCTTTTTTCCAATCTTGTGCAAAGATCAGCCTCTTTGCTGTTAATATATGTAATGTTAAGTATGTATTTTGCCTTCCAAATTTGTCCGGTGTCATCCCTAATAGAAAAAATTCCGGATTCATCTCTATTTTTTTCCCAGTTATTTCTTGTAACCAGTTTTTAACTTTTATCCAATATTTCTGGGTCATTGGGCATTGCCACCACATATAGTAGTATGAACTATTTACTGCCTTACATTTCCAACAATTAGGTGGCAGGCTCGGAAACATTTTAGCCAGTCTAGCTGGGAGGAAGTGCCACCTATAAATCATCTTGTATGTATTTTCTTTATAGGTGGTGGCCATAGTCATTTTCAAGTTTCTGTCCCAGATGGTCTGCCATTTCTTTAGTTCTATTGTGTGACCAATATTCCTTGCCCATGCTATCATCAAATCTTTTACAATTTCCTCCTCCATTTCCAAATTCAGTAAAAAGCTGTATATTTTTGTAATCAATTTGTCGTCGTTTTCTAATAAAATTTTGTCAAATTCTTGCCAGCCTCTGGCAATACCTTCTGGTCCCCCGTCTTTTTTATATTTCGTTTGAATTTGGGCATATGACCACCAATCCAAATTTAAATTTTGCTTTCGTAATTCTTCTGTCGATTTCAGCCTCCCGTCCTTATTTAAAAGGTCTTTATATATCAGTAATCTTCCAGGGCCTAACGCATTTGGATAAATAAGGGCTTCTACTGATGAGATCCAGCAGGGTGCTTTTACATACTGTCACCCTTTAACCTTTTCCCAGACCTCCAGCAGTGCTTTCCTCGGCAAATGATTTTGGAAGTATCCTTGCAGTGTATATTTCCTTCCCCATAGATAAGCATGCCACCCAGCTTGTAGATCGTGTCCTTCAAGAACTAACTAGACTACTTATAAGGTTCAGGCTTTTGCTGATGGTCTGGTGTTTATACTAGAAGACCCAATAAATACGGGAATAAAACTGATAAAAAAAATGGAAGATTTCAGGAAAGTAGCAGGTTTGAAGATAAACAAAGAAAAAACTAAAATAATAACAAAAAATATATCCAATAAAAAGGAGAATTAGAAGAGAAACTGGGACTTAAGACATGTAAAAAAATTAAATACCTAGGAATATGGTTAACGGCTAAATGCACTTCGATAAAACAAGACAATTACGATAAACTATTACAACAAACTAAAATAGAGCTAGAAAACTGGGGAAAATTAAATTTATCATTAATGGGGAAAATTGCTGCTATCAAAATGAATATAGTTCCAAAATTTAATTTTTTATTTCAAACTATTCCGATATATTTAAATCAAAAGTTCTTTAACGAATTAGATAAAGTGACTAGAAAATTTATTTGGCAAAAGAAAAGAGCACGGGTGAAAAGGGAGTTACAATACGAAATGAAAGAAAGGGGAGGTCTAGGCATACCTAAGTGGCAAGTATATTACCAGGCATCAGCAATAGCCTGGTTAAGAGAATGGATACTGCTAGAAAATACTAGAATATTAACGTTGGAGGGATTTGACCTGCAGAGAGGGTGGCACGCACACCAATGGAGTATAAAAAACCCACAAAAACATTTTAAAAGACACAAAATAAGGAGGTCACTAATGGAAGTATGGGAAAAGTTAAAACCAAAAGTGTACAATAAAATCCCTAGATGGCTATCAATAATGGAGGCGATCATATACCCGAATGTTCTGAACCCCCAAAAACGACTAACATATAAGAGAATATTAGACTCCAAAAATGAACTTAAAACAAGACAGGAATTAAATTTAGACTGGTGGAGCTATATGCAAATTCAAGCAAGGTATAGAATAGATAAAGAAACACCAGGGATCTATAAGGATTTACAGACCTTAAATAAAATTTTAATAGGAAGGGAGAAAGGACTAATTAGTAAAATATATAAATTTCTATTAGATTTAGAAATGAGAAAAATACCAATTAAAGAAAAATTAGCAGCATGGGAAAAGAACATCGGGCATAAAATTGACTATGATAATTGGCAACATATATGGATGAAAAATTACAAAAAAACATTAGTGACCTCTTACAAGGAAAACGCCTATAAAATGCTTTACAGATGGCACTTTACCCCAGTAAAACTGGCCAAGATATATCCGAGTGCAACAGCAAATTGTTGGAAATGCAACCATATAGAAGGCACTTATTATCATCTATGGTGGACATGCCCAAAAGCCAGGAAATACTGGGGAAAAGTGAGAAGTCTGATTCACAGGGTACTAGGGAAAGAAATACAAAACAACCCAGAAATATTCCTATTAGGAATCTTGCCGGAAGATATTAAAAAAGAAGAAAAGTATATCCTGATACATATTATAACCGCCGCCAGAATTGCTTATGCACAAAAATGGAAATCGAGCGATACTCCAACAGAAGAAAAACTGAAAAGTAAAATTATGGATTGTGCTGAAATGGACCGACTGACGATGCTCTTGAAAGATAGGGAAGATTCAGACTATTATAAAATATGGGAAAGATGGTATAATTGGATAGGAAAAGGAAAGTAAAACGTACGGAGTAAAGACTTGTCTCGGAAATAACAAAGATAATAAGAATAATTAATAAAATAAAATATACATATACATATATATTCATAGAGTATAGATAACTAGAGTAAATAGAATAAGAATAAGAGATTTAAGAGATGTAAATAAGAGATAGAATGATAAAGAAATGAAAAAGAACACTGTCAAGATGGGAGAGAAAGGGGAAAGACACTTAAATCACTCTCTTTTAATGTTGAGATGTTTGTTAGGTTTTTGTCGTTTGGTTTTATGTATTCGTCTGATTAGATGTTTATGTAATGTAATGTTTTTAAAATTTGTATAATAAAAAACTTTAAAAAAAAACATAATTTTTAAATTTCAACAAAGCCAATGAAATTGTATTGAAGTAATCAAGTGTCAGAGAACTAATTTTTAAAATTATTTTTAGGTATTCAATACCTACAATGCTGGAAAATTTACTATAATTCACCTTATTATTCCTCTGTGGCTTGCCCATTATATTATCAAGTATCATGTCCAGGTATGTATATATGGGGTGTATCTTTTTGCTGATTTAATTCCAATAACACATTTCTGATATTAGAAAGTTAGGCTTAGGATATAGTAAAGCCCCCGCCCCGCCCCCAAAATTAGAGTGCTGAATTCAGACTGCTGAAATGTGCCTTCTATTTTAGCTTCTGAGACATAACAATTTTTTTCTGATGAAGCAAGGATTTAGGATAGGCCTGTTTCCTGATTGCAATAATGTCTCTCCTTTAAGAGGTATTACTGTTCTCAGCACTGATGATTTGGTGTGGAATGGTAAAACAGGAGAAAAGAAATATATTTGTTTTTTTTACTACTAGCCCCTTACCCGGCCTTGCTCGGGGTTTTTTTAATTGGACTGGGAACTTCGTTCAACATTCTTCCATCCTACCTTCCTCCCTGCCTGCTTTCTCCCTCCCTC
>JANHGC010002595.1:139052-149081 GCA_027560395.1 Boaedon fuliginosus | reverse complement strand
CAAACACAATCATTCATCCAATCATACCACTGGGAGAGGGTAACAGGGGATCAGGTCCACGCTTGATAGCAAAGCCAAATATGGGAGTATTGTGTGGTTGTTGGGGTTGGTTGGTTGGTGAGAACTGCGAAGAAAGAAGGTTAGTAGTGATTAACCGTGTTGCTACTGTATTTGGACTGATCGTGTATTGACCTTGGAGTACGGATAACAAAGACTGTTTTTGAATATTCCTTGAACTATGTTTTGCTGGGTATCTCAACGCTTTGTATTTTGACCACGGACGGTAAAAAAAACACAAGGAAGCTGACTGTTAAAGCTCATATAGCAAAGAGATGTTTCACATGTGGGGCTCTTGGGCATACAGCCAGATTTTGTAAAGCCAGAAAAGTAGCTTTACAGTGCTTTACAGCACTCCTAAGTGGTTTATAGGACCAGCACATTGCCCCCAAGAATTTGGGTCCTCATTTTACCCACCTCGGAAGGATGGAAGGCTGAATCAACCTTGTTTGAGGAAATCAGATTTAAAATATGTGTCTCAGGATGCCATCTGATTTAGAGAGTAATCCTGATGCCTAGACAGATTTGGGTTAATACTGTTATAGTCTCTCAAGTATCTTGATGAATCAGTTCCTCTGACATTTTCTTCTTCTGTTTCTATCAGTTCTTCTGTTCTTCTGTTTCTATCAGTTTCTATCTGAACTGGTCAATGAAGTTCTTTCATCCCACTTGAGGCAAACATAGCCAACCATATATTCCTGCACTGAATCTTGTCAGGTTAAGATTTCATAGTTGATAGGATTTTGCTTGCCATAGCAATATCAGGCATGTCACAACATTCATAAAATTTGTCTAAATTGGGCTACGCCAAATCACAAGAGAGTTTGCCTATTTTATATCTCTTCATTAGGTTAATAATAATTCTTATGTGGTTTCGTTGGTGTGGTAGTTATCTTGCCTAGGATTATGTATGATTTACACAGAATGAGGAGGAGTGTCCATGTGAAAGTATTTCCATCATATTTGTCAGACAAGAACATGAGTTCTTTAGACAGAGGGCTGTGGCTGTTGCAGATGTGGCCTAGAACTATTTGGGATTGTGAAAGATTCTTTCCAATTTGCTAGCTGGTTCGTCATCTAAACCAGGGGTGTCAAACTCGTGTTGTTACAGCATCATTACGTGATGTATCACAACTTTTCCCCTTCGCTAAACCAGGTGTAGCCAGTGCATGACGCATCTGGCCTGTGGGCTGCTAGTTTGAAGCCTGATCTAGACTAACTGGTCAATCTGAGTTACCACTTGGTTCTGATGCTGAAGAAGGGAATTGGTGACTTGATTTGCAGTGGATTAGTAGCTACTGTATATTTTAATTCTTGGTCTCTAGGTGACAACTTTCTTCTTGTAGTAATAGGAGTAGAAGAGAACAATCAACCTGTCAGATTTCACACCTGAATAAGGCAATAAATAACAGATCTCCAGATAACTCTTAATTCAGTCTTATATTTGGCAGAGGATTCTCAGATATTAATTATTTTTACAACTTTTATTGTAGCTAATGAAATCCAACTAAAACAGCTGATTGCTTACCACAAAGCAAAGAATATAGACCTTTAAATAACTAGGTTCTAGGATTTAAATTCTATAGACTCTTTCAGAATATTTCTGACTTATCAGAAACTTGTGCCTAATGACTTGGGGTGGCTGAGATATGTCAATATAATGTTTCTGTATAAACTGGGAACTATTGGTTTTTACATTATCAATTCTGGCACTTAATTTTTAATGAACTGAAAGTTTTGGCATTTGCTTTGAGTGACAAGTTTTTAAAAAATCTACAAAATAGGATATTTTTGGTGTTGATGAAAAAAATTATTAAAATATATTTCCTTCAGCTTGGCCTAAAGTATAACATTTATTACAAACAGATATAATATGCAAGGTTTTAGTGACAGCTGTTTATAAAATATGTATTTCTCTTTTACTGAATTGTAGGTGCTGGCCTTTTCTAAAAAAAAAAAAACAACCCTTACTTCTTGGCCTGAAACTTTTTTGTTGAATTTTTTTTGGTGAACTATCCCAGAATGTGCTACATATTGACTGATGAGACAACCAGACTTTGTTGTATTTTGTAATACTTTTTCAACAAAGACTGTAGTTTACAGTATTTTTATCATATCCTTTTTCTAATACATTTATTTTCAGTCTGCACAGTTATGATAGTTGTATAGTTTATGTTTCAAATGTGCAAACAATTTAATGTTTTGACTTTGGTTGTATACAGGTGCTTTTAGACCTTTTAGAGCGGCTGGTTTGGTTTTGGCTTCTCATAATAAGTTACACCAAGAGCAAGCTTGTGTGTGTTTGTTAACATAACATGTATGAAATTCCCATTATAACAGGCAGAATGAATTTTAAATATTTGGCTTTATCCAATAGTCTGTGAATGCACAGCTGGTTTCAGTCACCTTTTTTGAATAAATGTCTACATCATGTTTTACATCTATTAGACTAAATAGGGAAGAAATTTGACTCAGGGATGCCAAATATTAAATGATATGTGCAAGAATGTAAATTCTATACAGACCACTGTTGTTGAGGGGTTTGTAAGTAACAGCAGCTGTGGAAGGAATAAGAGCAAGGATGAACTCACCTGGGGACACTGTTGTGGACACTTTTCATACAAGCAAGTTGCTTCCTTAAATATAGTGAATGGGCTTGAAAGGGAAATGTGGCAAGGAGAAATGTACTGATTATGCATTGGATGTCCTGCTGTATACATTCTAATACACAATTACAACAAGAATATGCCACATATTCCAACATTTTCAAGTGAGAATAAACATTGGGATCAATTCCTATTTAGCTTTCTAGTTCTTTTTTTTCTGCATAAGTTTTTTATTAGTTTTTATTCCTTTACAAACATAATCTCTTTTTGAACAGGTGTGAATTCAGGGGACATATTCCAATCATTTACAAATTTCATCTTATTCCTTCGATTTCATGTCACATTACATTTCATTTATATTCTTCTATATTTAAAGCCGTTCTTTATAAATTTTATTGTTGAAAGCTAAGTCATATAATCAGTAATAGTAATTAATATTTTCTTCTTAATATAAAGAGTCCATTTTATCATTCCTATTCTTTCTATTTCATCCAATTTGATAATAACTCAATTTTTATTTTATACCTATTAATTCTACTTCATTTTCAAATCTGTCTTATGCAATATATTACATCATGTCATCATCAACGTTCCATTACAATCCATAAGAAATCAAAGGTTTATTCATACTAAAAACAATAAGAGTTCCCCATCTGGGGAAGAGAGGCGGGATATAAATCGAATAAATAAATAAATAAATAAAAAGAAAAAGTAAAGTAGCTTACTTTTATAGCTTACTCTTATATAAGTAGCTTAGTAATCAGCAAATCTCTAGTTCAGATGGTTATATTTCAACACCCCCTTTTCTTTCATGCGCTTTAAAAAATTGTCAGCTATCATCCCTTTCCGCAGTGTCCTCAATCCTCTTCTTTGTTTGGGCGGGCCAATCCCCTGCTCCCATCCTTGATCACATGTGCATCTCCACCAATCTCTTCTTTCCCACTATTCAGCTTTGTCGTCATCATCAAATTTCACCTGTATGCCCTTCTCTCCGGTCGCTTTATGTAGGTTATTTCAAGAAGCTTTTTCTGTTTATGTTTTTTAATCGCAATGATTCTGGGTAACACAGGTAACTTCCTTGGTTGTTTAATGTTTAAGTTAATTTGCAATTCCACAAGATTTCCCAACATTTTTAGCAAGTGCGTAAATATATCCTTCATTTGATTTTGAAAGTTTTGAAAATCTTCTTTATGCTGCTCCATTTTAATTTTTTTAAAGGGTCCAGATAGTAATCCAATTAAATCATTGAAATATATTTTTTTTAAAAAATACAAGTCACATGGGGCAGATCCGTTCTCTGTCTCCTCCACTCCAAATCAGCTTTCTTTTCTGATGCAAAACTACGGGATCCTCCCACCCATATTGTTGCCAGATTTCAAAGTGGTAATTTACCACTCCCCTCACAGTTAATTTCACTGCTTTCTTATTATTGGGGAAGTTTCAGTATTTTCTGGGGTTTAATTCAAATATATCATCACTCACCCCTTCTTCTTCATCACCTGGTGCTTTATAACTCCTCCAGCACAATCTTAGTCCCGGCCCGACTTGGCTTAATGGCCACCAACTTTTCCTGGCGCCGCTTTGTCCATTGGAGGCTTAGGGACGGGGAGAAGACCGGCAGGGGAGATGCAGCTTCCCTATACTGACCTAAATGACCTCCCCTCCCTTTGCCCATCCCTATGGGGGGCATAGGCTCCTCTAGGAGCCCACTGTTGGGGAAGCCAGGACCGAAGCCACGGAGGTCACGAGATTTGCGCCCTGTCCCATTGAGACCAAACCGGAAGTCTCAGCTTTCTAGTTATTGATTCCTGCTTCTCTAATATGTAATGGAAAACAATGGAAGCCAGGCAGTACAAAGCATAAATCAATACTTGTCCCAGGATCATTTTATAATTGGGCTTTACTTATAAGCCAAACAAATGCAGAGAAAAATTGAATTAATTATTAAATGGAGGCTCAAAACCTTACGTTTGGAGCCACAGAATTAGTTAATTCTCAATTTTGAGATCAGAATCCATGGAAGAAGATCCATCCTATTTTATATTCAGTTTTAATGCTATTATTTCCCCCTGTTAACAAGTATTTTGTTAATAATTGTTTTCCTCTTCCTTATTAATAGGATTTTCTGGTGCTGATTTAAAGACATTCTCTTGGTACTTCATTGCAGAAACACAAAAAATATTGTTAACATTTGACTGAACATAAACTTAATGTTCTGCTTCTTTTATTAATTCTACCAAGCTTGCTTTTTAAAATGTAGAATTGAAAATAATGTTTGCTTGTATCATTTAGCATGCATTTTTCACACTGTCACTAACCACTAATACAAAGATCATTCCAGCTTTGCAAAATAAATTGTTTGATCTGGGTTGAGACTAAACAGGTAGCACTGTTTACTTTTGAAAGCAAAAGTAAAACTTAGCATTAGGGAATAAAACATTAAATAAGCATTCTTTGCATGTCTAGTTTTAGAAAATAACTTATAAAAACTCATGTTGAAATATTGAACTATTACTTTAGATCTCTGCTGATGAAGTACAATCTTTGATCAGAATTTAATTGCATTTATAATGAAAAAGTAAAGCAAGAAACTCAAGTACTCTGAATGCATCTGGAATGACTTTATTTCAATCTAAGAGTTGCAGTAACAGCAGCAGCAATACTAGTTTAATTCTAAATTTGCAACACTTAATTATTTATGTCCTATAAAACTTTATTACAGGATCCTACCAAGCCAAGTTTAGGGGTTTTTTCATGATAATTTTCATGACAAAAATTTGCTGTTGGTTGAAAGTTAATACTCACACACAAATTTCCAGCAATGAAACTGGAAAAAATAAAATTCACATTCATCAAATTAAGAAAGGTAATGGAAAAGGAGGCAATAAATACATTCCAAATTGTTAATTAATAATTAAGTTACAATTCAAATTTAGTCAAGTGCTTTATGGAAAGCTAGAGGCCTGCTGAACTTCAGAGAGAAAAGTGTTCCATACGGCAGGACCTTCCACAGAAAAGGCACACTTTCTAGTTCCCATAAGATGGGGCACTTGTTTTGGAAATATATTGACATGGTCCCAACTAAGATCCTGACTGGTGATTAATGAAAAACATGATGTTTGACTCGCACTAATGTTTTTTTACAGAATGTATTTCACATGTGGTATTCCCCCCACTCCACATAGATGACTAGAAGGAAGTGCACAATAGGTTTCATCTTATTTGGAATTCTTCAGACATAAGTAGCCAGAGATCTTTTTCATGAGGTTCAAACCCTCTACTGGAAATTTAACTCACTGGCTCTTGCAGTTGACTATATAATATTTATTAGGCTTAGAAACTATCCAAGTTCTCATACTCAGCAATGTTATAGGAAGGCAAATATAATAACTACTTTTAGAATAATATTTTGAGTCCAACTTTCTTTTCTTGTTTTCAGAGCAGAGAAATTTAGATTTTACATATGACATGACATCATATATAAGGTTTAAGATTACATAAATTAATCCCCCTGTCTGAGAAGTAGATACTCATACATGTTATATGTTACAATTGTAATCTGTTTGTTTTGAGAGTTTAAGAAAAAGTAGAAGTATATATACCATTTCAAAGATAGATTCCATCACTGATTAGATCTTTCTCCCCATTACAAAAAGGATGCTTGGAGAAGCATTTTTATTAGAACATAAATGTAAATATTTTATGTCTACCCACATGTATCAAGATCTTAAGTGGGCTTCCCTAGTAGTTGCTACTTATGATATATATATATTTTAAAAATGGTACACCAAATCTTATATTTAACATTAGGTCTGTTTATTCTTCAGCCTCTGCTGTTGTACTTTTTCACCATCTTTACTGCTCTCAACAATAGCTTATGAAGCAACTTCTGTGGTTTATTGTACTTAAGGTCTATTTTAAAATAAAAAAATATGATTAGTTAAATATGTTTTTGGAAAAAGTCAAAAGTGTTTCTATTTACTAATTTTCAATGCCCACCCAAGCATGCAACAAATGTTATTTTACATAACTAATATTTAAACAACTATCACAATGTAATGGTATCTATAAAATACTCAGGAAGACTTCTCTGGTAGTGTGACAAACAGGACAAGTTGAGAAGGAAGCTACTCTGCAACTAAAAATACTGGGCCACTGATGTTTGTCACATGATGAAGTCTTTAAGACTGCACCATGCAACATTTTGTTTTTATTTCTACTTATTTAAATGTATTATCTACCCAGTTCCAATGGACTCTGTCATCTTTTCAACTTTGCTGTGTCATTAAGATACTACTTTAGTGACTGTCTCCTCTACTGAAGGACACTTCACTCTCCCTTAGTTTCAACTCTCTACTAACATTCCTTACTTTATCATCAGATGTGGCCATAATGCATGGTATAATTGATTTTGTTTCTCATGAGCTTACATGTACTGTGGGAAAGTAAAACATTAAAGAATTCAAAATAAATACTTTTGAGAGATGGATTTTAGTTTAATTTGTCTACAGATCAAAGTTTGACTTCAGTCCACCATAAGATGAAAATAACGTAAGGATAAAGATGTTTCAGATTATCAGTTTCTCATGTCTTCACAAAATGGGATTGGAATTATTTCAATTATCATTTTTTTCTCATCTATGCTAATATTCATAGGGTTATAACTATGAGATAAAAGTAAATTTGGTTTACTGCAGTAATATATGCTTCTTGAAAATTGACCATATTGTTCCAAGTGGATTAAAATAGTTATCTGAAATACCTCATAATCTTGTATCATCAATTTTTTTAAAAAATAAACTCAGCTAGACATGTTTCAAGCCAGCTATATATTATCTTTATTTGTTGTGCATAAAACCAATCCATGTGCTACAATATTCAGATACTGGGCATCAATACACAATGCACCATCCTTTTGTTGATGGAGACATAGCTTTATTATTATTGCAAACCTCTTTGTGTTGACTTTGAATCCTTGTCTCACAATTATGTGTATCTTTATGTGTAGAAATAATACAAAGTTTAGGATCAACAAAAATTAGAAAGTAAAAACTAGATGATAGTCTGAAAGAATTACACCCAGATTTGGATAATTCTTAACAAGCATGGGAATTCCTCTATAGGAATACATAATATTTTCATAATATTTTCAGCAAAATCTCAGTTGTTTATTTTCAAGTTTTGTTAGTTGTCTTGGAATAAAACAGAAATACCATTTGCAAAAAAGGAGATTTCTATGAAAAAAGAATAAATTACTGGTCATCCTTGCTGATAATCTCAAAAGAGAAGATTCAAGGTAAATGTCATCCCATTGCTTATGACAATTTGGGAGCGGGTCAGGGAAGCTTCATGAGTTGACAGTAAGAGCAATACATAGTGAGGTTTAGAAAAGGTTCTGTAAATATGAAGGAAGCCAGCCCACCAAGAAAAAGGAGTAACAAAATTAAATTCAGAAAAAGGCAAAGCTACCCATTACAATTGTGACAAGGTACCCATACCATAACCCAAACATTTAGATAGGGTAGTTCTCAGTTAGAAGGTGTTCCTTTCATTAAACGACTTTAGAGTTTCACACGTAGATCTGGAGTTGATAACTTGGTAGAAAAATTACTGTATAAGAAGTCTGGTTATCAATGGCGTCAGTAGCTACACATATAATGAAACATAAAATTTGAACATGGAAAATTAGAAATGTGAACAAAAGAAAACTTGAATTTGGAAGCAAATGAATTATATGTTGTAGGAATAAGTGAACAAATAAACGATGGAATTGCTGGAAACTTGGATTGAGTAAATGCAACAATGCAGAAGACAGCTTAACAGATATGCAAAGAAGATTCTTTCTTTACTGCCAAGACTTACTTCAAGCAACAGAAACATGGATTCTGTGTGCAGAATAAGCATCATCAGATAGATAACTTCAAAATCAAACTTCAATTGCATGCTTTTTAACAATTCAAATACTGATTTTGTCTACATAGATTTGATTGAATAAATATATACATTATAGGCAAATAATTATTTTAAAAGTCAAGATATTAAAAATATAGGAGGGAACAGAAATCCAGGTGATAAAATATTTATAGAAAGTAGTTATGAAGAATATTGTTTGTATACAGGTGGCTATATATTACCATTATTTTCTATTTTATTATTCCATTATTATAATTTTGTCATGGAAATTGACTAAAATTTCTTAAGTAATAGATGTGGTATACAAACTGATTGATAAACTGGCAAACAAAAACAAAACAAAATTAGTAGTTTTCAGTGTGGTTCAGTTGCAGAAGGAAAAAATGCTTAAAATCAATTTTGTTCACCCATAGACACATCTGTCCTTCATAGCATAAATAATTTTATTTAAGAAAATCCAGAAAAAGGAAAAAAAGCTTAATTCTACTTTGTAAAATGCACTGACTTTATGCAATATTGTTTCTGGCTTTGCATATGGAAAAATCACATCAGAAATTAATTTTGACTTGAGACTGCTTCAGCTTTTTTTTAAATAACTACCATAGTTTTAAACAATCTGCATAATTACTTTAATTATTTGCTTTGATTCTCATAAATGTAATTGTCTGCTTCTGTAGCATTGGTTTCCTACCACCATCTGCAGTAAATGAAGGACCCTGGCTAATAACTATTAAAAATGGAGAAGTAATTGAAACTTTTGTGCATTTCAAAAAGCCACTGTAGCTAGGATTTAAAACAATGGCATAACATTAGCGTAATGGCATTCAGAAATATGCAGTCTGAAAATGATATGTGATCCCAGCTGCTTCTTCTTCAAAACTCAGTTTAAGGAAATAAGAATTTCTGATTTTTTTATCTGAATTCACTTTGTTTTTCATGTTCTATGTCATATGACTTTTTTTTGCCATAAACTTTGTCATTCAAGTATCTGTGACATTTAAATAAGCCATATACAGTTTTAAATTGTGGATTGAGTCAAAGCGCTGCATTTGTGATCAACATCTGATGCAGTATACAACGAAAATGAAGCTGAAAGGTAGATGGTAGATGGTAGAAATGAAGTAACAAATAATGTACTGTTGTTCACATTCTTCCAGTTCAGAGATATATGTGATAATGATGGAGTCACAGAACAAATACATGAAGAGAGAATGGTTCAAGAGGAATGTACCTGGAAAAAAGACTTAGAAAAAGACCAGGATCTACAAAAAAGAGAGTAGTGAAAAGTATACAGAACAAAAAGCAATGTAATCAGGGGTGGGTTCCTACCGGTTCGCTGGTTACCCGCTTTGTGGGCGCGCTTTCCGAATGTCGGGGCGCAGCTGTTCTGTCAGAGTGCTTGCAGAACCGCACCGAAATTTCTGAATCGATCGTGCGCAGCGCGCTTTTGACA
>JANHGC010002595.1:122908-133684 GCA_027560395.1 Boaedon fuliginosus | reverse complement strand
GTGATCCAATTGAAGCTGCGAATCCAGGAGGACTCCCAAGTTGCGAACCCGATCTGAGGGGAGCAATTTCTCTCCCCACAAATCCAAAGATGGAATTTCAACCGGACCACGTGGGGGAAATACATAAAGCCACTCGGTCTTGTCAGGATTGAGTTTGAGTCTGTTAGTCCCCATCCAGACCCTCACAGCGATCTCCATGCTGGTTATCATCATCACACTTCTCTTGAGACTGATTAGCTTTTACCAGGCTGTTAAAATTCCTGTTCTGGCTTATTCTTCAATGCCAGGTTTCTGCATATGTGTAAATGACATACAGATTTAAGATCTATTGGACTGGTGCCTATACATTTTCCCCTGTTGTCAAACTAACAATCTTTAGGCTAGGTGAATAATCATGACTGAGACCTTGTGTGCTCCTGAGAAAAGCAATTAATTTGCCTCATCATAGATTATTAGAAGGTATTGGTATCTTCTAGGATCAAGTTTCTTCTTTTATCTCTCTCTCTCTCTTTCTTGCTAAAAAAAGTAAAATCATATTTCACTGATTTCTGTCTCATAGTTTTAGGAACAGGATAGACTGATTGGGAAGTTGCATTTCTGTCTGGAAAGGAGCATGACTGCAAGAAAACAATGAACAACAACAACAAATCAGGTATACAAGAAAGCATGAGGGGTTACATCTCATTCACCAACATTCTTCTTGCGGTCCTTGGTGCCCAGTGAAGAGGGTTAGACAAAAAAAAATCTATTTTTTTCAGAAAATTGTGAGATTTGAGAGATATAATGAGTATCATAACCCCTGGAAACCCCTTCCTTAAGGAAAGAAGCCATTTTACCCTTTAAAATTCCTGAATTATCTTCCCCAAATTTATTTTGGCCACATTCACTTTTAAAATGTAACCTGTTGGGTACAACCTGATGTGCTTTTGAATCACCAAACTTCTAAAACCTATTGCTCTAAAAAGTGTTTTGATATTTTTACAATAAATGAATGTGTATATTTTAGAAATATATTTTAAAATATGTAATAGTAGTAATTCATATTGATACCTACTCCTTGCTTCATTTCTATTCAGAATAATTCTTTAACCACTGATATCATTTGATATAGGAAAGCAGCAAATAGTCAAAATATCCCAGTTCACTCATCCTTGGTTCTTTGGAAGTGGCTATATGTACAGTTTTATAATGTATGTGTGCATTCATTGCTTATAAAAATATATAAATAGGTTTTCAGCCCATATAAAATGAATATTTGGTTGTGTTGCTCTATGCAGCTTTCCTTAATAATGTTTGGCTTGTTTTACTGCAGAAGGAAACCCACATGGCTGCCTGTAGTGCATTAGCCCGTTTCTCCTTGTTCGTGTCTGTCCCTGAGGGACTTTTCCTAGAAAGAGAGAATACCAGACAATGTGTTTGGGAGCTGATGGGTAGGTTGCATCTGTCCCAGTGATCCCGTTTCTGATTTCCATCTACTCCCTCTTCCATTCCCTGTTGTTCTTGTTGCTTCAGCTGTCAGTTACTTTCATCTTGCAGAACCCACTGTCTTCAGCAAGGGCATGAATATCATTCCCTGGGGAAGCTAATGTCAGCATTCCTGTGCTTTGCAAGTACAGTCTTGCTAAGTAGCCCTTAAGCTCTGTATTGAGATAGTGTATCATTCTTTAGCTGATTAAACTCCTAAGCACAAGGGTTTACTTTGAGAAGAAGGATTCACTTTAATTCCTTAAAACAGATTGTCTAATGTTTCTCCAACACATACAATTTGTAATTGCTAGGCAACATGGGCAAGAATCGTTTAGTTTTGCAAGGATTCAGGATTATGTTTGATGCATGGACTGTCTTTTATTTCAGCTGTCAAATCGTGTGTGTGTGTGTGTGTGTTTGTGTAAATAATTTCTTGATCATATAAAATTTAATCTATAAGGCTAATAATATATAAGGCTAGCCTTTTAGAAGCTAATGTAGCTATTGTCTTCCTTCACATAGACACGGTATGATTGTTATATATTATCTCTGCTACCTCCAGTAGTGGAAACATTAAACAATGCCATCTGGGAGACATAAAAGGGAACTGCTATTGCGCTCAAGGTCTTCTTGTGGGCTTTCCATTGTAGTTTCTGTGAGAACAAATTGACACTACTATACCTCCCATGTTCTTATAAGAAGCCATTGGAAGCTTTTATTGTGGGAAAAGAATGTTGTGCTGATTGGGAATTTGGCCTAATCCAACATAGTTTAACGTACATTCTTATATATTACTACCCGTAGTGAACTACCATAAGAGTCTGCAATCAGACTGGTTTCTTCCAGTAATTTTAGCTAGTTCACAAAAGAGACAATTCACACTAATGTTGTATTTCAAATATAATCACATGGAAAACATCCAACATGCTATGGAGAGGCAATTTTACCTGTTGATTTGAACAGGACTTCTACCCAGAAAAAGGTTTATTTCTTCTCATAAGCAGTAAAGAAAATGTTTCACTAAATCTTTACCATGTGCATGCCTCACAGACATTTCTATACCACAGAGTGGTATAGCAATCTGAGATTGCAATCCCTTTGAAATCATGAGAAGCTTCATCTCAGATTTTTTGCATTTCCTGTCTAAATTGAAGTTAAAGGTTTCTTTGCTAGAACTCCAAAACAAACTCAGTTGTTTAGGAAGCACAAATATAAATTAGTGAGAAAATGACATTTCAAATATAAGTTTAGTGCAGACTATGACATTCAGGTTTTTTTTTAACAAGACAAATTGTTATATGTAAAATTATATTAAATATATTTCAGTATGGCTTTATAGACATAGATGTGTCTGCTTGAATGTCCAATTTTGTAAAAATAATTTTTTGTTGAAGTTTTGCTTGTATGACCTTTTCTTCTCTAAATAGTCACTGTTTACATTAATCAGAGTGCAGGTTGAAGTTGGGTTATTGGTTTATAATAGTAGGATATTTTTGCCCTTGGGAAACAGAGTTCTAACAGCAGTGCAACATGAGCAGGCATAATAGGGAGTTCCTGTGCTTTTTAAATCAACAGCTATTATTCAATCAAGTTAATAAACCCCATTTGTTGATTGGAGAGCTGTCATCTGCAGGTACTGAGATTGAATGGAATAGTTTAGAAGACCTGCCACAGGAATATCGTCCTTTCAGAACAAATTTCATTTCCCCTGAGAAAACTAATTTCAATGCAATTAAAATCATTTTTCGTCATTTCATTAATCAAGGATAGATACATTGATTTTAGTGGCCAGAGAATAATATAACGACTTTCTCTGGAATAAGAGTCTGAGAAAGAGAGGAAAAATCTATAGAAATTAGAGTCTGGTGTCTTCAGTCACAGCCTTTTATCTACATTTTCCAATATTAAAGGATTGTTACTGCTGTGTACCTAAGAGTAGTAACACTTCTACAGCAGTCTGCACATATCCCTAACAATCCCTAACCAGTGCACTTTCCCTATCGTCTGATGAACTGTGTCACTGTATCTAGTAACTAACTATTGATGCAAAAATCCAGCTTTTTCTTATTTCTTCTTATAGTTCTTCATCTTAAAATGAGTTCTGCAGTGACACAGAGTATGGCTATATGAAGCTTTTTAATGAATAAATGGATTTGAAATAGTTGCAATTGAATCACTGCTTTGAATTACATTTGTAAATTTAATTTGAACTGAATCTTTGAATTTATTTGACATGTCAGATCAGTTCAGATGTCTTTGAATCACCTTTGAAATACCTGAAGGAGATCTGGAGCTGACATGGATTTTTTCCATTTGGCAGAGTTTCAGAGAGCGTTGCAGCTTTACTTCCAATTACTGAAGTGGGGGAAGAGAGAATAAGAGCTGTGATAGACTCTAATTTTGACATGACTAGCCAACAATAGTGTTGGTTAGCCAACTAATTAGCTTAATAATCTCTGCAAACCTGCCTCTCGATTCTGTTTTTAAAAGAGTATAACTGAATAATAAAGGTTTGAATGGAAGCACACATGGTATCTAATTAATATCACTGTGCTGCTCTTTTTTTGTCAGAAGTTATTTTACATTGAATGATGCATAGCAAAAGAGAATCACAATTTTAAAACATGTGTTTTACTTAATATTATGAATCTGCATGTGGAAGAATCAGCAATCTATATCATTACTCTAGTGTTTTCAAGATATGCTGAATTATAGCTTCCATTACACTTATCCATCATAAGTATGGGCAGTGTTGATTGGGATTATGGGAGTTATAGTACAACACATCTAATGGTCATATACTGAAGGAAAGATGGTTTGTGACATGCATTCAGGTAAGTCAATGCAGGTAGAGTTGTCTGGAAGTTGAGTCATGGCAACTGGACTTCTTTTATTTTATTTGTTTATTTAATTTATTAAATTTGTACCCCGCCTCTCTTCCCCCATCAAGGGGAATGCGAAGCGGCTAACAGCATAATTAACAAAAACAATAAAAGTACAATAGAATCATAAAAGCAAGAATAAAAACTATACAGCTAAAATCTATTAAAACTATTGAAAAGGACAAATTTACAAACAAGCATACAACCATTCATACAAGGGAGTTGTCGAGGCTGGAATGGATTGGATCGCTGGATAAACTGCAAGCCATGAGTTCTTTGTAATAATAGTAATCTTTATTCTTGGTTAAAGGATCCAGGAGAAGGGAAGGGAAGTGAGGACTTCATCTCCTGGGAGACTACATCCTAAAGGTAAGTCTAAAGAGTAGAGTAGGCACACACAAAGGTAAGCATAAGGAACAAAGCCAAAGTGAGCACATGGGGCTTGGGTACAAGCTTATATAGTGATGATACCAGATTGCCATCTACAGGTACAATACCATTAATACAACATAGGACATGTTAGGTATAGCCACCTGGTGGCCCAGTCAAGGTAGAGCCTAAAGACACAGATTTTTCTGTGACAGGAGTCATCATTTCCAAGCCCACTGGCAGAACCATGTTTTCACAGCCTGGTGGAAAGCCAGCAGACTAGTGACTGTCTGGATCTCTACGGGAAGTTGGTTGCAGAGGGCTGGTGCTGCCACAGAGAAGGCCTTTGCCTACGGGCCCACCAGCCAGCACTGTTTAGCTGACAGGACCCATAGGAGGCCAACTCTGTAAGATCTAACTGAGCGCTGGGAGGCAAGAGGTGGAAGAAGGAGGTCTCGAAGGTACCCTGCTCCTAAGCCATGAAGGGCTTTAAAAGTTGTCACTAGCACCTTAAATTTCACCCAGAAGACTATTGGGAGCCAGTGCAGCTCACGGAGGAGTGGTGTTAATATGGGTGCGCCAAGGCGCACCCTTAATCACTCGCGTGACCACGTTCTGGACCAATTGGAGCTTCCGAGTGCTCTTCAAGGACAGCCCCATGTAGAGCGCATTACAGTAATCCAACTGAGAGGTGAGAAGGGTATGAGTAACTTAAAGAGAGCCTCCTGGTCCAAGAAGGGGCGCACCTGGTGCAATAGGCAAACCTGTGCATGGGTTCCCCTGACCATAGCCGCCAAATGATGCTCTAATTGCAGCTGCAGTTCCAGGAGAACTCCCAAATTGTGGACCCATTCTGAGGGAGTCAATTCCTCCCCTCAGTGTTAATGATGGGCAATCAGCTGGACCCGGTGGACGCAGCATCCAAAGCCACTCAGTCTTGTCGGAGTTGAGTCTGAGCCTGTTGGTCCCCATCCAGATCCTCGCAGCCACCAGGCACCAGGACATTGCCTCAACGGCATCACTGGTTCAGCCCGGGGCAGAAATGTATAATTGGGTATTATCAGCTTAGTGATGATACCTACCCCATGCTGTTGGATGATCTCACCCAGTGGTTTCATTTAGATATAAATAGGAAGGGGGAGAGAACAAAATTCTGAGGCACCCCACAAATCAGGGGCCTCAGGTCAGATCTCTGCCCTCCTACTAATACTGACTGGGTGCGGTCCAAGAGATAGGAGATGAACCACTATAGGATGGTGCCTCGCAGTCCTAATCCCTCAAGCTGCCACAGCGGGATACCATGGTCAATGGTATCAAAAGCCGCCAAAAGGTCAAGAAGCACCAGGACATTTAGACAGCACAGTGAGGATAAGAGAAAAATAATACAAAAATTTTATGAAAAACTGTATGATAAAGGAGAGATATCTGATATTGAACAATATATTAGAACAGCTAACTTACCGGAAGTCACAGAGGAGACCAGAGAAAAATTAAATAGTAGGATTACAATGGAAGAATTGGGAAGAGCAAATAAGAAACAGAAATTAAATAAAACGCCAGGATCAGATGGAATCCCAGCTAAAATATATCAAATATTGCAGGAAACATTAGGGCCAGTAATGATTGATATCTACAATGATGCACTATTGGAAGCTAAATTACCCCAAATGTGGTCAGAAACATTAATCACATTAATATATAAGGAAGGTACAGAACCCTCAAAAATTCAAAATTATAGACTGATTTCATTATTAAATTCAGATTATAAAATTTATGCAAGTATTTTAGCAGAAAGAATAAAACCTTTTCTAAACAATTTTATACATCCGATCAAAATGGGTTCCTCCCAAATAGACAAATTAAGCAAAATTTAAGAATAATTCTAGATTCCTTAGAATTTTATCAGTTTAACCCAGGAAGACAAATGGCTTTGATTTGATTTTTCTTGACACAGAAAAAGCGTTCAATAATTTAAATTGGTATTTCATGTTTACGCAATTAAAATATATGAAATTTGCAGAAAAAAATGTAAATGCAATAAAGGCAATATATACTAATCAAATAGCAAAGGTAATAGTAAATGGTGAGATGACTCAAAAATTTAATATTAGGAAAGGGACAAGACAGAGTTGCCCACTCTCACCATTACTTTTTATTTTGACAATTGAAATTTTGGCAAGGAAAATTAGACAAACAAAGGAAATAGAAGGTATGACAGTTAGAAACTAAGAATACAAATTACAAGCGTTTGCCGACTATTTGGTACTCATATTAGAGAAACGAAAAAAAACAGGACCAAAATTGATTAAGGTGATAGAGGAGTATGGTAAGGTTGCAGGATTGAAGATTAATAAAGAAAAAAAACTAAAGTGGTGGTTAAAAATTGTACAGAAGAACAAAAGCAGGAGCTAGAAGAAATAATAAAATTACAGATAGTAAAAAAAGTTAAATACCTGGGAATACAATTTACACCATCATGCATGACCCTTATAAAAGATAACTATGATAAATTAAAAGAGCAAATTAAGATAGATTTGGATCATTTGAAAAACCTACACTTATCTTTAATTGGACGTATTGCAACCATAAAAATGAACTTTCTCCTAAGACTATTATTCTTATTCCAAATAATTCCAAATAAAATAGGTAAACAATATTTTACAGATTTGAATAAGTTAACAACTAAATTTATATGAAATGGGGAAAAAACCTAGAATTAAATTAAGAATATTACAGGAGGAAAAAAGTAGAGGAGGAGTTGGCTTACCCAATTGGGAGCTCTATCATCATGCAGCAATGATTGCATCAAGAAAGGAATGGGTTAAAGTACAGAACAGCAGATTATTAACATTAGAAGGGTTTGATCTACAGATGGGGTGGCACACTTACTTGGGGTATAATCAAAATGCAATCCATAAACACTTTCAATGGCTCTATTATCAAATTGGGTAAGGATAAAGAAAATATACTATTGGGCATACCACTATGGATATCTTCAATGGAAGCGTGGACTCACCCAACTCTTTTAAAGTATGACAAAATTATAAGATATAAAGATGTACTGAACGTAAAGGGAGAATTGATTACACAATCAGAACTAAGAAATAGAGGAGTGGAATTGTCTTGGTGGTCACAAATGCAATTGAGAGGGTATGAGAGGGATAAGAGAGAATTTGGATTCTGTAAAAGATATAATGAATTAGACCAAATATTAGTGGGAAACGATGAAAAGCTAATTAGTAAAATTTATAAATATCTATTAACAATAAAGATGGAAAAAGAGGAAATAAAAGGAAGTATGAGGGCATGGATGAAGAATTTCAGATACACAATTGATAAAGAATAGTATAAAATATGGACCAAAAACTTGTAGCCTATAAGGAAAACTCCTATAAAATGTTATATAGATGGCACTACTCACCAGCCCAATTAGCAAAAATGAACAAAAACAGAACAATGAGATGTTGGAATATTTCTGTGTACACTGTATTACCTTCTGGAGTATGATGACCTTTCCTTTTGCCCTTCTATAATAAGTAATATTTGATAAATATAAATAATATGAAACCTCTATTATTTTCATCAGGATCATTTGCTATTTCCAGGCCAGCCCCGTGGGCCGGATCTAACCAAATCCCAGGCCGGATCCGGCCTGCGGGCCTTGAGTTTGACACCCCTGTTCTAACACATAATTTAAACTGCCTGGGAATACTGTAATGGACAGATAGATGGTGCTTTCTGAACTTGGTTGTTTTCTCACAGACATTTCGTTACTCAAACTAGGTAACATCATCAGTGCTAGCACTCCACCAGCACAGAAGATGTTACCTAGTTTGGGTAATGAAATGTTTGCAAGAGAACAACCCAGCTCAGAGAGCACCAAGGACACTTTATTTCAACCCTGAGATACAAATATCCTGCTTTAAAGCAGAGTATATTATTTAATAAGGGACGCGAAAAAATAAACATTTTGGTTTGCTATTAAATGAGGCTGGCTGCAGCATGTGAAGCTGCAATGCCAGAAGAGTTGGTATCGGTGGTCCTATCTCTATTTTAATTTAAACCTTGAATTCATCCTGTTTCTATGGAACAGAAAGCATTCACAAAGCAAGAAAGACAGTAGTCCAAATTTGAATGGGAATATATACCGTGTTTCCCCCCAAAATAAGACTGTCTTATTTTTTTTTGCCACCAAAAAAAGACACTAATGTCATCCACTGACTAACCACTGACTAGTTACGGGCACATGTATATTGGGCGCATGTGTAAAAATCAAGCTAGGCCTTACTTTCAGAGAAGGTTGTATTTTCAGGGAAACAGGGTAGTGAAGAATGTGTTCTGTTTTCATAAATCTCTATCCCATTGACCTCCTGTGACTTCCTAGGCATCGCTTTGTGGCTGACTTGGCAAGAGATTCCAAAGTTATTTGCCACAGCCTTCTTCGTGTGTGTGTGTGTGTGTGACATCCTAGCATAACCCGCAGATCTGGCATTTCCCAATCATCATCTGGGGATCAACCAAGCCTGGCCACAATTAGCTAACTGCAGAATTACAAAATCAGATAGGTGCTCCTATTCATTGTACTTCTACTATAGGAATCATTAAAGCATGCAAATCCTTGTGCCTACAGTATATTATTGTTCCTGTTCTTGTTACAAGTACTCCTTGACTGCCTGTAACAGGAACGGGCAGTCAAGAACTACCTATTCATTTAGTGACTGTTCAAAGTTACAACGGCACTGAAAAAAATGGCTTATGACTATTTTTCACACTGACAAACATTGCAGTATCCCCATGATCATGTGATCAAAATTTGCCCGCTTGGTAACCGCTTCATATTGATGACGGTTGCAGTGTCCTGGGATCATGTGATCACCTGAGGCAAAAACACATTTAGCAACTGTCTTGCTTAGCAACAGAAATTTTGCGTTCGGTTGTGGTTGTAAGTTGAGCATTACCTGTATTAACCGTTTTGGATTACTTGATTTATATACTATTATTTGGAAGTCATGGAGAGCAGGACCTATCAAAATATATATATTTACCTCCAGTTACTATGACCCAGTTGCAATAATTCAACAACTTGTAGGATGCAACAAAACATAAACTAGGTATTACTGGACTTCTGCAATCCAGATAGACACCTTACATGAAGTTCCATCAGAAAAAAACCTCATATTCCTCATTGCCATAGAAGTTGGCTGCCTCAACCTGTTGTATTGCTTCTTGTTTTAATAAGGCCTGATGTCTTCATTTCTTCCTTTCCGTTGCCTTTCTCTGTGTTTGAATAATAGCAATAATAATAATAATAATTTATTGAATTTATACCCCGCCTCTCTTCACACAAAGGGAACTCGAGGCGGCAATAGCACTTAAGACTCATATATAACTTCACATTGCTTTTACAGCCCTCTCTAACTAGCCCCCCAAAATCTGGCTCCTCATTTGACCCACCTCGGAAGGATGGAAGACGGAGTCAACCTTGAGCTGGTGAGATTCAAACTGCCAAATTGCAGTCAGCCAGCAGTCAGCAGAAGTGTCCTGCAGTATCTTTAACCACTGCGCCACTGTGGCTCACAATAAGTGTCGTCCTCTAGATAAGAGAGGCAATTTCATGCAGTAGTTAAGACAGCAGGCTAGAAACTGGGAGACTGTGAATTCTAGTCCCACCTCAAGCACAAAACCAGCTAGGTGATCTGATTTGGACCAGTCACTTTCTCTCAGCCCTAAGGAGATGACAATGGCAAACCACTTCTGAAAAACCTTGCCAAGAAAACTGCAGGAACTTGTCTAGACTTGGAGACGAACGAACAGAAGGAAAAGAGAGATAAAACTACCAATTTAGAAGGATAAAGTCTTAACACTCTTTGGCAGAAAGCCGAACAGCCTTTTGCTATGAAAAATTTGTGCCATAATAACGTAATAGGATGGGGGGCGGGGCTTGGATCTCGATGGCGCTGGGCGCGGGGCTCGCGAGCTACGCGGCCCCGGCCCAGGCTTCCCCCTCGGTGGGCTCCGCAGAGGAGCCTAGGTCCCCTTGGAGGGGCGGACCGAGCGA
>JANHGC010002595.1:112391-122808 GCA_027560395.1 Boaedon fuliginosus | reverse complement strand
CTTTGCCGACGGGACTCGGAGCAAGGCCTCCCTATGGGATCTCACCGGGCGCTGGGAGGCGTGTGGTGGCAGCAGGCAGTCTCGAAGGTACCCTTGTTCTCCATTTCATTCCTATAACAGATACCAAAAAGAGTGATCTGCTAAGGAAGATAATTCCTAAAGTGGTGTTTAACCACAATATTCTTCAAAATTTTATTATACTCTCTTCCTGTGAATAAGAATTACAGATAGCAAGTATTCACATATCTTTGGTAATTGTGCATATAAGAACAAATGAGAACTATGGTCAATACCGGTTCATTTCAAATGCCTCTCATTTATAAAAACAACCAAGCCTGGAAAAAGAGCTGTTCAATCATCTACTACTTGTCTGACCTTGCAAACAGACCTTTTCTCTGGTATGGATTTAGGGTTTCTGCTTGAATACTTTAATCCTTGACTTTTTGCCTTGGCAGCCTATTCCCCCTGGAATCAGGATCTGATTTTCTATTGCTTAGCTACTTTGGAGGGGAAAAAACCCCAGAAGAATCATAAGGATATGTTCAAAGTGGGTTCGCAATGGAAGAATAAGATTTTCATGGATTGAAAAACAAAGGCACTTTTATCCCCTGCTTTCTGTATAGTTATATCTGTGCATATGTGTTCAAACTCTAGCAGACATTACAGGAAGCAACCGCATGGCAACTTTAGTTAATGCTCAGTTTGTGTCCACAAAATATCTGTCTTTCATTATTATTAAAGGAAAGGAATGCTCAATGCACTTAGGCGGACATCAGGGTAATTTTGTACATGTCAGCACAAGTTGTAACTTAGTATAATGAAATGCCTTGTTATATGCTGTAGTATAATAGTTGAGAAACTATTCTGATTATTTCTCTCACAAGGTTACTGAAGGTATTTTGGGTTGGTTAATTACAATGATAGACTAAAAGTGCAGAAGTATGCACTTTAGTGAGGTCACTTCACTAAATGGTTTCTGCCCTTCTTTTACAAGTATGACTTTCTCCTTCATCACTTATTACAAAACATATTTGAAAGCAATGGATTTTTTTTTTAGAAATCAGTGTATATATTCAGCAAATTGCTGTAGTAATTACAATTTATTAATAATGTAAATCTTGTGGGCGCAAGAGGATTGCTGCTATGATAAAGAAAGTTCTCAATTTTTAAATCAAGCTCAATCTTCCATTGCCTGCAAAGGAAGGACCTTGAAGATTGAGGACATCAGAAAATAAATCCTGATGCTACCTCTATGTCACAATTGCTAGTAAATTTCCTTTACCATACCAATCTGTGCATTATGTTTTCTATTATTTCATCTGAATTAGAACATGACTCCTCTCTTAAGAGTTTCAGTTTCCATCCGATGCTATCTGAAAAATCCATCATGTAGTTTTGCTAACCTGATAATAAAATAAGGAGAAGGACTGATGACTTTGACAATATTGTGCCACTAAATTTCCAAATTACTGTTACATTTGTAATATTGGACAAGGTACCAAAAGCATTAACCATGGAATCTATATCATCAATCACTTTGATCCATATAGATATGAGCCAGAATGAATGAATGTTAATGTTAGCTTGGGTGGGATCTATGTGTCAATACAAGAGGATTATATGTTATTAAACTGCATGCATATTATTACTTGAATAGCAAAAATTAACAGAAAAAAATAAAAAAAAAATAGTAAAATATAGTAAATATTTATCATATCTTTTTTTTGGGTAAGTCTGAAAGGCTTTGAAGCAAGATCAATATTTGGTTTAATTTGTCTGTATGTTTAAAAGCTGTTTTTGATGGCTAAAATATTGTTGGGAGTTAATGTTTGGGTCCTAAATTAATCATTTTGTAAAATAGCCTTTTCTAGTTAGCTGGGATCCTTATGAAATGACCTCTTACAAATATCTATAAATTTAACAATGAATATAGTCTCTTGAGATAACGGCTTTTACAAGTTTTGATCCTAGCCTGCAAAAGGGCAGCAAATTAGGAAAGTTTTTAATAAAATGTTACCTCTATATAATTATAAATTATGTATATGTCTGCCCTAGACACCTAAACATCATAGTGTATGATTATTTTTAATTTAGACTTTGAATGGGACTATATTCATTCTCCAATACTATTTATTACATAATGTGCAAAAGTTAAGGGAACTATAATATCTCAAAAAAGAAAAGAAAAACCTTTGCTATTGAATTTGTCTATTTGCATATATAAATCTAAAAGAAGAAGTTATGTAATTGTTGGAAATCATATTTTAAAAGAAATAAGAGTGGAGTTCTAATACATGTCACATTATCAAAAGTTTTATGATCCTAGAAGTAGGATATTAGACCAAAACTAAACTAAGCTAAGTTATAAAAATTGAGAAAGGTCAACATTATAACATTAATCAAGACCTAAGCAAAAATAATATAAAATTTCTTTTTGCTTTTTTCCCCTAATTGAAGCATTTGAATAATCCTATAATAAAACATAATATCTACAAGCTGAAAATACATTAATTTATTTCATAGTTATATTAAACTGTGTGGCAATTGTTTGATTATGAATTCTGAAAGACACACCATGGAATCGTCATGGCCACATTGTCACATATAGTTATGCTATGGAAATTAAATCTGGATACAAATGGCCTTTCAAAATTCTTCCTCAAACTTTTGGCAGAGAATTTGGCAAAACAATCTTTTTGAATCTCTCCAGGAGAGGGAGAGATTCTCCAACAATTGTTCAAGAGCAGGCTTAATTATCCTGTGACAAGAAGTAAATGGCATAAAGGGTGAAGTAGAAGAACCAGGACTGGATTGGATGAGGGAATTATTTATCTGGATCTACTCTATATTCAGGTTTTGACATCACCAGTTTGTCTTTCTTGAAAACGAGTGTTTTATGATAGGCTTCAACTTTTCACAGCCATTTCTGATGATAGCTATCTCCAGATATCCCCATCAGAATGAAAGTGTAGAACTCATTAGCTTATTCTATTGCATTCCTTCTATGTTTAGTGGATGACTGGGAAAAACTGATTTTCTATTATCTAAAAAGAGGAATATAAATATATGATAAGATACTAAGTCACAATCCTCAATTGTGGTTTTAGAATATTTTTTTAAAATTCAGCAGAGAATATAAAATTGACAACGGACAATTTAATGATGTGGACACAGTCCTACTTACAACAAGTTACAAGTTACAATAATCCCATTCCTGGATGAGATATATTTTGTGTTTTCATGAAATAAATGGTTGTATGTTACATTTATTCACATTTAGACACAAGATCAAAATCCAATACAGTTTGTCATGTTCTGTACTATGGTTTGAGTGACACACTGACTAGGATATCAGTGACAAGTGATAGTTATGACTTTCAAAACCTGTTGTCAACCTTACAGAATCACAACAAAAATTATATTGTGTGTTTGGGCTAATTATTATATGCATTTCTCTATTGGCAGTTCTAAGGTATACCAAAGATAAAAATATTGTGCTAGGATGAATTACTGTTTCCCCTTAGAAGTAGTTTAGAATTAAGAAGGCTTATTTTCCAGTATTAAGGTAGATATAGAATCTGTAGTGGTGAAGATGAGCAAGCTAAAATACGGTATCAAGTATGTAAAGGAAATCTTTATTTCTAGAAAAATATTCTCATGAAGAAATGCCAATCCTTTTCTTGTTTTGTTTTGGAAACTAGTTCATTATTTTGAACATATAAGTCTGAAATCACAAGAAATCAATATTTTTACCCAATGCTAGGCACCAGCTTCTTTTAAAGGTAAGAGAATATTTGACTATATACAATGCAATAATAACTTGTAGCAAGAAGAAGAATAATTAACAAACTCAAAAACACATGTTGGTGTAGTAAGAAATAGGTAGAAGTACCACTGTGCATCAAATTAGAATTAAAAAGTTTTTGTTATGGAAATAGTAAATGAAAGTCTGTTATCGTTAGTATTGTAGAACCTTTTACGTTTCAAACTCAGTACTTAATTTTTTTTCTTACTTTCTGAAGCTGGAATGATTATTTCAAAGTAAACTTCCATTGCGACCATGACAGTTTCCCTTTCTCCATTTCTCACTTGGGAAAAAGAATAATTATGTATATATGTATTTTGTGGAATAAATTTTCATTTTTTAAAGAACAAAGCCTCAATTTAAGTTTGCTAGATATTTAAAACGATTGTAATCATTTAGTAGTTCTATATGTCCTTAAACTCATAAGTTTAAAATTGCTCAACTGTATACACAATGAAATCATTCATTTTCTGGAGGAAGATAATATTATTTGCCCCAACCCAGTAGAATCACAAGTTCTTTTGAAATTGGAAGCAGTGACCATTTATTACAAGTACTTAACGAGTTATTCCAAGTAAGTATAAGAATATAATATTATAGGAAACAGCAATCAAGGAATGTAACACAAGAATCCTGAAACATACTGTATAGTACAATAGAAGACAGATTTTTTTTTTTTAAAAAAAACAAGAATACAGTAAGACAAAGAAAGTCCTTATAATCCTTCTGCCAGTCAGGGAATCCCAAAGAGATGATGGTGGGCAGACCCCTTCAAAACCAGTAAACATACAGCACCTCCCAGTTAGATCTGCATTCAAGGAGCATCAAATGTGGTTCTCACTAGCTCTGAACCATAATTAACCACATCTGCTTTTAAATGAATTCTATGAAGAACAGGAAGGATTGTGGAATGCTTTCCCTTCCTGTCAAGAATGAGACTATCAAGGTAAAGGAGTCCTTATTTATAACACATGACAATGAGACTCTCTCACAATTCAAGAGTATCTTTGTTTCTCACAGATAATTGATCATGGAAAAATTCATCTTATATTCATACAAATTTGTATAACCTTATATTCCAGAAGGATTTTCAGAGAAACGGATAAAAGAATATCAGTATAGTAAACAGAAGGCCAGGTGTCTTGTTTTATGTATACAGTAAGGGCCCAATTGGCAATAGATATTTCATCACCATATTGGTTGGAAACATGCCGAAGAGGTGTGTGGATAGACAATGGCTAAAAGGATTTTATATATAAGTGGCATATAAGTTTGGTGAATAAATAAATAAATGACATTCAGGATCCTTTATAACAAAGCTTCCGATGTTGGCTGATGCTACAGAACAAAAACAATAATAAACAAGGCTGAATTGACATCAGAGAGATAAGTAATGAAATTTGATCATTATTCTTTACTCTTGCAAAGCAATCCCACTACCAAGAAGTACAAATAGTATCAGGAAAAAGGGCATATTTTTATCCTAATCAGAATCTGAGAAGAGGAATACCAGTGCAGGAATGAAAGATCATAAGTTTTAGTCCTTCTTTAGACACAGATTCTACTATGTATGATTATGGAACAGTTTTAACCTGATTCATCTCACTGGTTGCTATTGTAGGAATGTGGAGGAAGCCATATATATGCCACCTTGAGTTGTACATATGAAAAGGGATATAAATCTAAACAAGAAATGCATTCAGGAAAGGCATAATTGCATTTGTCCATGAATAACAGAGTTAGTCTGATAAGTCTTTTCATTATGAAGTCACTTGTGGGAGTATTGTATTTAGGTCTGGCAAACACTTATGAGATTAGCTTCATTTGTTGTACTTCTAATCCACATGTGGCATCCATATGGGATGACAAGAAAAGATGTGCTTCAGAGCACACAAACAATTAGAATTGTATTTTGTTTTTACCGACATGGTTCATGGCTTCTGAAATCACAACAGATCTACTGGAATCTGACTGCAGTCTCTTTTACAAAGAAGGATGTCAAAGAATTAAAAAGAATATTTACTGTATATAGAAAATGGGTGATTTTTATTTCATTTTTTCCATCTTAATTTCTTTCTTTCATTATTTGCATCCATAATAAGAAGCATCTGCCTGCAAATAAGAAATTTTCTTTAATACTTATGCACTTCTTTATTATCACAGAGTTGACCCAAATTCATTTTGTGGTGCTAATTATCAGGATGAATTCCCAGCACAAGGGGAGTTCACAAGGTTACTGTAGCATCTGTTTCACTAGAGTTACCCAGGCTAATGAGTGCTGAAATGACAGAATCTCAATCAAAGACAATTTATACATTTAAATTCTGAATTAACCTATACATGTAAAAAGGTTGTCAGGTTCCTTGAAATGGTGATTCTAACCATGAAACAGATAGGTTAGATTCATTATGAATGCCTGGCTCTTAAATCTTTTATTAAAAGGTATTTAATGTCTCAGAGAAAACTAGAATATTTCAGAATGGGCTCTATATTTTCCTAAATGATTATGACATTAATAGTTGTAATTTTGAACATTAAATTCATTTTCTATACTTAATCTCAGTAAATGATTCTACTAAAATCTTTAGTTTCTCATAGATAATTTGATCATTGGTGTACAGAAGGGATGGCATGTTACTACTTTATCCCTGGTCCCCCATCTCCAAAACATGGATCAGAAGCAAATGGACAAAGAAAATTCATTACCCCCACTCCACATTCCTTCCCATATAACTTCTCTGCAGACTATATTTATATTTAGTTTCAGGATAAGTGACTAGGCCAGTTGTTGTTATGCTCATGGAATTCCACTCCTGCCACTGCCTATCACTGCCTACTAGATCTTCAGACCTGAACACAATTGGAACACATGCATGATATGTGACCAAAAATTAGCTACTTGGGCTCTTAGCAGTGTCTTAAAAGTGAAGAACTCCTTAAAGGTAAGCTCAGTTCTTAGTGACCAGATAGATACTGCTATGTTTTCTTGGAAACAATACCAAAATAATTTCCCACTGTTGTCTTCTGGCAGTGTTTTTTACATTTGTACAGTATATACTTTCCAATGTTGCCTACAACCTTGGGACATCCTGGTAGTTTATCATTCAAATACTGGCTGAGTCAAAGCTGATTAGGAGCTGCCAACCTCAATTTTCATGGTAAATCTAAGAAATCATTTCTCAGACAGGCATGAAAAATTACATTTCATCGGAATCATCACCTTTCACTCTGGACTATTATAAAGATAGAATCTAAAGTCAAAAATGTGCATTATTACTTCAAAAACAGTTGGATAAAACAGATCTAAATTTTCAACTCAGCAGTTAAAAATGTTACAGATGGCGAGGTGACCCAATTATCTGATACAGCACATACAACAGATTTTCCCTACTGTTAAAAAAAACCACTAAGGGATTGAATAGCAATTGACTAAATATATACTGATATATACAGTGTTTTCAGAATTAATTAAAATGGACTGACATACTTTTAAAACTATGTCAGGTTGTACAGTGTTTGGCATTCACTGATCAGAAATCAATGGCTTTGTGTGTCAGAATGCCATCAAATTGATTAATGTTGGCACTGTCTGCTATGAAATTCCTGACTAGAAGCCTTGTATTTGTGCATACTGGTGCCTTTTGTGATAAGAACAGACAACTTCACTGGTGCAAACTTCTTGCATTCTTGGCTGTCCTCCTGGTAGTTCCATATTCTTATCGAGAGGTTATTTTTAGTTGATAGTCATGGATGGTTTATTCACAATTATGGCAGAAATGACCATTGAGTAATAGATTCACTATCTTTCTGTTTTTTTTAAAAAAATTATAAATAGCTCTTGAGCATTTCTGTGCATTTCAAAGTGTTCTATTCTTTGTTCAATCATGATGATGGCACAGAAAGAATTCCAGCTTTCTTTGCAGCTGGATGTATGTAGCACAAGCCAAAGGGACACGTCTGCCCTTTTCTGCAAAGTTAAGACATGAATACTCATAATATCATGTCATGCTTTTCCTCTAAGACACAATGGCTCATTCTAACCCACCTGTGATTTAAAAGGCCATAATTTAAATTTCACAGTACAGCAGAGAAGTTAACCCTGAATTGGAGCAGATGGGCTACATTGATACAGAAAGAAGCCACTGAAGTCGTTTAATTAACCCCCACTTGGTACACAGCTGTGCATGTTTAATCATGTACTGAGCTTAAATGCAGTGATTAGAAGCTGACTATATGGATTCCATATATCCTCTCCTCCAAAAAGCAGAGGCATCATTTTATTTTAAGCGATTCTTAGTTCAGTCCTATGCACTTTCATTTGGAATAAAAATAAGTACGTTCCATTTTCATTTGTTTAGTGTGTGTTAATGTCAATATTGAATCTGGATTGCAAAAATCAAGATAAGTGAGCAGCAGAGATTTTGCAGCCCAAATCTGTTGAAGATAGAGAAATTGAGTCTAATGGCTGTTCAAAAATTGGTGTTAAGAGACATATCAGGAAAATTAGGAGAACATGTAGTAGAAAAAGTCTGTAGATGAAGACTGAAGAAATAAGCAACAGGGGTGATATGATAGTAGCAGGGCTGGATTAAGGCCACTTGACACACTAAGTGCAGCTCAATAATGGTGCCCCTTGGCCTTCCATTGTTTTATTGACAAGATGTAAATACAGTAGTGCTGAAAATTAAAGTTGAGTATGGCAGCAAAAGAGTTAAACACATGGATGCTATGGGCATAAAACTCTGTGGCATCCTAAGTATCTGGTTATTTAATTCAGGTCTGCATAATAGGATGGCCTCAATTTTTGTGTGGGTGTCTGGCTTAGGCCAAAAAAAATCCTAGTAGTTGTGGTGACCTCTTCAAACTAGTCATTTACATGCAGTGTTAGGTCAGATGCTGGTAAAATAATTATGCAGGATTTTATTTTGGAGGTGTTGACTTGTCATGTAAATACTTGGTTGACACAGGGTAGGTTAGTTTCTCCCACCTTTGAATGCCTGGATACTCTATGATACAGCAGGTGGGATGGAGTATAGAAAGGATGAGCAACCAAGGTCCATAAGAATTCAATTTTTAAACATAGTGTTGTGTACTAGGATGTCAGCTCTTCCCCAACTGGTTCAATTTAGCCACAATTATTAATGCTTTATCTTGTCTTGTCTGCTGCAATGAACTCAAAGTGATACTATCCTTGCAAAGTGGCTGGAGGTTGTCTGTAATGCTAAGTATAACATGTAGATCCCTAAAATTAAAGCACACGGAACTTTGTTCTGGCAACAGCTTCTCCTTTCTCCTGATATCTTATACTTTTTGGTGTGTATATTCTTCCTAATGCTTTTAACATATTAAAGTTCTGTATTCTTTCTATTAAGAAGCTGTACTGGGCTTTGTAGTTTGGGATAAATCTAGTTTCTTGCTTTGAGTAGGCCACCAAAGAGAGAACTTTGTTTAACTATTCAGTGCTTAGCTAATTTTCATGAAGGTGACTGTATTTAAATCAGTGTAGAGAGCTATTTCTTTTGTTTTTGTTTGCCACAAAGTCACCTTGGACAATTGCCCATTTCTAAGTAAAAAACTTAAGTGAATTTTTCAAACTTGTAGTTCAATATGATTTTAGTTGCATATGAATGAAATCACTTCCTGAGTTAATAACTAACAGGGATGCTGGCTTTTGACTGTTGGCTAATGAAAGGAGATTAAGGCACTTCAGGCTCTAGTTGGATGTAGTGAACATCACATATTAATCTGATGGAGTGGGATTGTATCATCATATAAAATTATGCTTGAATATAGATTGTCTAAAAGATGTCAGTATTCTCAGTGGTATTAAAGATAGCTTAGACTTGAGACTCAAGAGCATTCTAAATGGCAATTGTTCATTAAAAACTACTTAAATTGGAAAGAACCAAAGAAAGAGTATCAGGAATCTAGCTGCTATCAGGTTACTACTATTCTGCTGAAATTGTCAGTTTCAAGATGAATTTTGTTCAGGGAACTAGAAGTTACTGAAAACATTGTTTTGTTTTTGCAGCCTCATTCAGATATTATGATAAGTAGAGAGCATGTTGGTGATTTTTAGCAATGGGAGATTTGTAGGTCAAAAGTTCAATTTATCAGTTTTTTTCAAATTATTATTTTTCAATCTGACAACCCGCCTCCCCTCTGACAATTTTTGACCCAGCATTAACCAAATTACATCTTAATATAAGCTCTTCAGGTAAGTAATACTAATAGGAACAATGAAACAATGGTTTATATCTTTCAGGTCTCAAACTGAATGAATAAATGCAGACAATGGTTAGATTAGTTTCTTAAGCTTCCATGGATATTCAGGGTTGCTGAACAAGAAGATCAAGAGTAGCAGACTTACTACAAAAAGATGGTTGTTCATGAGTATCCATCCCCCCCCTCAAACCCCAGCAGAATTTGAGGTTGTATCAGAGCTGGCAGGGTAAGTCTTTTCCTACTCCAGGACCTATTCTATAAGACTTTCCTAGTTAGAGATAAATCAGGTGACTACTTATGACTGTTATTTAATAATTAATAATAATAATAATTTATTAAATTTATACCCCGCCTCTCTTCACCCGAAAGGGGAACTCGAGGCGGCCA
>JANHGC010002595.1:52035-64354 GCA_027560395.1 Boaedon fuliginosus | reverse complement strand
GCTTGGGGAGTGTTGTAAAGCTCTGATAAGCAGTATGTAAAATCTGAGTGCTATTGCTATCCATGTTGTAAGCCGCCAGAGTCCTTCGGGAGTTGGGCGGTATAAAAATGTAATAAATAAATAAAATTAATTAATTAATTAATAAATGTTCACATGAAAATGTGCAGAATTCTAAAAGACATTAATATGCCATGTATGACAAAAATATGCAGAAGAAAGTTCCAATGTGTTCAATGGAGTTTGTCCTAGTATAGGTGAATATGGATAGGAGTGAAGTATTTCTCTGTCTGTCTGTTTCTCTCTCTATCTCTACCATTAAATGAACCTAGTGCCCTTTATTACTTATTTATTTATTATTACTTTATTATTTATTACTATACAAGCCTAATGCAAAGGCTGAAAAGCTGCTTTTTCCCCCCACAGGAGCCCCATAGGTATAGGTGGGAAAATGTTCTATAAACTTAGGAATCAGTGTGGTCATTTATTCACCTGTGTGTTTTGAATTACCAACAGAATAATAAAGGAAACTTTAAATTATACAGAATGCGCACTCATTGAACACAGTAATTTGAATAGAGTTCTAAATTGCCAAAATTGTCGTCTTAGTGTTAAGATCTGTCAAAACCTCCTCCTGAGGGAGGAAAAAGATCTTTTGATTCCAATCCGAATAACCAAAGTAGTTAGATTGGCTTATTTAGCAGAAGAGCTACTTTGACACGTATGTTGAGGGAAAAACTTCATAAGCAGAGTAACAGAGAATCTGGATCTCCATATAGTGGATCTTCAATATTGCAGTAGCATTTATTATTTGGTTGGGGCAGGGGTAGAAAAATTACTTTGACAGAGAGGAGGGCAAATCCCATTGTAGGGATAGCAAGGATTTGATCTATACTTCTGGAGCCAGATATCTTCATTAAGTTATACAATTTTGATATGCTGTTTTATTGTCCTATTATTCCCTTCCCGAAATAACAAATTATTGTATTAAGGGAGAGTATCTTTAGCTCAGGGTTGAAATGAAGGGTCCTTGGTATTCTCTGAGCTTGTTTTCTTGCAGCCATTTCGTTATCCAAAGTAGGTAACATTATCCAATGCTACCGTAGTGCTAGCTCTAGCACTGATGATGTTACCTAGTATGAGTAATGAAATGGCTGCAAGAAAGCAACCAACATCAGAAAGCACCAAGGATTTCTTATTAAACTATTTCCCTTTTTATTGTAATCTTTTATTGTAAAGTGTGGTCATAGATTGTAATAAAGATATTTTATGTGATTTGATTTGATATATACTCCTTTTCTCCTTCTCTAGATATAATCTTAATGTAACATATGGAAAGTTGAAAGAAATGACTTGTTACAAGAACATCCTAGAGAGATCCCAACTCAGTCACCTCTTATAAATGTCTTATATTTAATAGATTTGGAATATCTAGCTAGGGAGGAAATGGTATCCTCTGGTTCAAAGGAACCTAACTTGGTCTCAGACTAGGAATAAAAAGGAAGCAGTTGCAACATTGGTCTACAAATTACTCTACATGCTATTTTTACACATGTTAATTTTTCTTAGGCTTTCTTAGGCTCTGAATTAATTGTCCAACCAATTGAATGGTTTCAAAAATTGTTGTAATTAATAGTGAGAGTGACCTATGTAGTAAGAACTGAGGTACAGGAAGAGGTAAAGTCAACCAACAGTTGAGGCAGCAAACCTGCATTGAGCAAGTTGTTGGCTTGCTTGGTGTTTTATCACTTCCATAGTTCTGAGTGTTGGAGAATCTCTACTTTCTGAGCAGGCATATGGCCAGCACAGTCAGACCCTGCACACTCTAGCACAGAGCGAGAAAACCAGCATTGTTCCCAGTTCTGCCAATTTGTCATGAACACATTGTGGTTACCAGGATTATATTCTGAAGTCTGTTCCTTCTGGGGTGACTTCCTTTTCATCTCTCATGAATGATGTTAAAGGCCACAGAGACAATTTGCTCAACCACATATCAGAGCATACAAACAGTAGATTTTGATGGATTTAATTCAGCAAAAGCTGTTATTGAGCCTACTGATTGTCACATAAATTGCATGCTAAACTGATGAATTCCCATCTTGTGCTGCTACTGCAGTTCCATGAATCATATATGATATGATGCTGCCAACTGTAAACACATTTTGAACTGCTGTTCTACTAATAATCTTTTCTCTTAAGAACTTGTGGTAAATGAGTTCAGTGCAGTGGTATCGTTCCCCATCGGGGGAAGAGAGGCGGGATATAAATCAAACAAAATAAATAAATAAAATCGTTCACATATTTACTACTACTTGGAGTGCATGAGTCCAGGATGTCACAACTGCATATTTTTTATTCATTTGATTCATATCCTGCCTTTCTTCAAAGGCTAGGTGACATGTGGACTGGCAGCAGTGGTTGGGGTAGGGAGAAGGGATGGTTTTGTGGGTGCACCTGCTGCTTGCGAAATGGAGCTTGGACACTCACACACTTGCCCGCTGCTTGTGCAGTCTGGTTCCCAATGGGCAATGACTTGGTATTGGGTCACAGATCGGGTCTTGGAAATCGCCGCAGTAACAGATATCACAGGCACATTTCTCAATTTTAGGAAAACTTCTGCAGGTAGTATCACTAGAAAGGGCACTTGAAGTGTTGAAATTACTTCCCTAGTTAATTAAGTCTCTCAGGGATGGACTTTCACTGCTGCTTCTAACATCAATCAATAGATGTCTTATTGTTGGTGGAGCCAGGTAGGAAAGCAGATTGGCAGATTGCTATGTTCCATTTCTATTTCTATTTCCTACCTCCTCTTCAGGGATGGGTTTCTCCCGGTTCGCTGGTTATCCGCTTCGTGGGCGCGCTTTCCGAACGGCTGTCAAAAGCGCGTTGCGCGCGATCGACTCAGAAATTTTGGTGCGGTTCTGCAAGCACTCTGACAGAACAGCTGCGCGGCGGATATGAGTGACTGTGAGAGGAGCCTCCCGGTCCAGGAAGGGGTGCAACTGGTGCAACAAGTGAACCTGTGCATAGGCCCCCTTGGCCACAGCTGCCAAGTGATGGTCTTATTGCTGCTGTGAATCCAAGAGAACCCCCAGGTTGCACGCTTGTTCTGAGGGGAGCAAATTTCCCCACCCCAGCAATAATATTGGATGATCTACTGGACAACGGGGTGGCAGTACCCACAACCACTTAGTCTTGTCAGGGTTGAGCCTGACCCTGTTAGTCCCCATCCAGATCCTCATATCCTCCAGGCACCGGGACATCACTTCAACAGCTTCACTAGATTGGTCCAGGGCAGAGATGTACAATTGGGTATTATCAGTGTACTGATGATATCCTACCCTGTGCCATTGAATGATCTCACCCAGTGGTTTCATGTATATGTTAAATAGTAGTGGGGAGAGCACCGAACCCTGAGGCACCCCGCATGGCAGAGGGCTGGGGTTGGATCTTTTTTTAAATAGCCACTTCTTAATGCTTTCCCCTCACTCACATTTAGTAATTTGTCTACTGGATAAATAAGACTGTCCAGTTTAATTAGTAACTAACCCATTTGGCATTTAGGGAACATAATCTTATTTCAATGACTACAGGAGAGGGAGCCCACGAAAGTTTAAAAAATGCACATTATTTATATATTTAACAAATGCACATTTCCTATTCATAGATGACTAAAATAATTTCATATAGACAGTAGGGAATTTTCAAAAGAAAAGAAAAAAGAAAGCATAGCAGATGAAAAGAAAGCTTCAGGGACCATCTGCAAAAAAGAGAGAGAGAGACTTAGAAAGATTGGAGAGTCCATGTCCATGAGATTCCATAGGAAATATTTTGGGCATGGATGATAGTGAATTGTTTAATCTTTTCAATCTTCTCAAATCATGAAGGGCCAAGAATCAGATGTCAAATAGCTTTATGCCAGAATGGAGAAACTCTTTGAGTTCCAACCACTTGTTCAATTCAGTCTTCATTGTTTCTTGTTAAAAACCATATACTGTGTAAAGAAATAAGCAGCAACATGTGTGATTGAATAGTACTGATAAAAATTGTTCTTTAAGTCTACCATCTTAAATTCACATAAAGCAGAAAGACTTTGCCACTACAAAGACCCATATATATTTGTTATATTAAAACTTCCATGATTAAAATCTGTTGTGTTTTGGTCCATGAAAGCTTATATCATACTAAATTGTGAGTCTTTAATATACAAACATGTTTTTGATATAATTGATTAACAGGTTCCTCCCCCCAAGCATGGTAATCTAGGCATTGTTGCGTATGATTATACTTAACCACTCAAACTGCATTGCATTACCACAGACATTTTGGATTAACTCTTGCTAATTCCTAACACATCTAATGGAAATCTTGGCATTATAAAGAATGAAAAAAATGTTCATCACATAATTATTTTATTTATGGCATTGTGGCTTCTGGTTTACCTTTATTTAATTTGTTACTTTTTCTTATTATTATACGAGTAACCCAGCAAGGTGGACTGATAGGAGTTAACTGGTGAGAAGTTGTGCTTTGATATTTGGAGGCCTCTCCAAGTATTTGAGATACCTATTTCAACTTAGCAAATGTATTTATATAAGTTACAAAATATAGTGGAGAGGTAATTGAAAACCTTTCTAAAAGATCATGTTGCTGGTAACATTTAGCTTGTATACATACATACACACACACATACACACATACACACACACATACACAAAGAGAGAGAGAGATAGACACAGAGAGACAGAGAATTTGTTTATGGAGTGCTCATTTTTTAAAATATTGAGTAAAGAATCTGCAAACAGATAATTCAGCAAATTGATACACCACATTAGGTGACAGGAATTAGGTGATAAGATGAGTGCCCAACTGTACACATTAGCCCTATGTTACTTTGTTGGAGAATATGCCAGCTCTGTTTGGCATAAATCAAAAGATGTACAGTAGGTGGACATGGCCCTAAAGAAAACAGCAAGACTGGTCAGGAGGTGTCCAATACAAAAGGTGCATTTTATTTATTTTACATTTTTATGCCGCCCAACTCCCGAAGGACTCTGGGCGGCTTACAACATAGAGAGCAATAGCAGTCAGATTTTATACACTGCTTATCAGAGCTTTACAACATTCCCCAAGCAGTTACAGAGTCAGCATATTTTTTTATTTTTTTATCTTATTTATTTATTGGATTTATATCCCGCCTCTCTTCACCCCTTCCAGGGGAACTCGAGGCAGCCCCCAAACAATCTTGCCCCCAAACAATCTGGGTCCTCATTTTATCGACCTTTAGAAGGATGGAAGGCTGAGTCAACCTTGAGCCTGATGGGATTCGATCTGACAATCTACTGAACAAGTCAGCTGAGTCTGCAGTACTGCATTTAACCACTGCGCCACCTAGGCTCCTTTTTCCCCCCCATTATCTGCTTGGTATCCTCGTTCCAAAGTTCTGCTGGGAAAGTGCTGTACAGAAAGAGTGGGTTACAGCAATGTCTACGCTGACTATAAGTTGATTATCAATTTCCAAGGTCAAGACTTTGATTAAGGAACAGCTAGCTTCCTCAAAATTTCCAGCCTCCTAATAGTCAGACATTACAGACACCCTGGAACTATGAAAGGCAAGTAAGGCGTTACCAAGCAAAGGGGCACAACCATATGGCTGTCTGCCACCTGGTCAAGAATAACATGGCCTGTATGGAAATTGCACTGTGAACTGGACTAGGGAGATCAAAGGACAATCTAAGAAAATGAGGCTTCCCTATAGAAGATACTCTATGTGAATGTGGAGAAGAACAATCCATCTCATATATGCTACAGTGCATACGATGTCCTTCCACATGTATATATGTATGTATGTATGTATGTATGTATGTATGTATGTATGTATTTATTTATTTGATTTGATTTGATTTATACCCTGCCTCTCTTCCCCGATCAAGGGGAACTCGAGGTGTATAGAGGAAGACTTCATGCTGGTGAAAGGAAATGCTGTTGATGTGGCTCATTAGTCGGTGGATGTCACTTAGTTTTAATGCTATTTATTTTACATACTTTTTATCCACACACTATTTTTCTGACTTATTTTATACATATTTTATTTGCTCAGTGCTGAATGTTATATATGTCTATAATTTGAAAGTGCTTCTGATGCAAAGAAAGTAAGAAAGATGACAGGAAGTATAACTCAACATATCCTCAGGGTTTCAGGTGGCAAAGGCTATATAGGTTGTCCTCAATTTATAACCCTGGCAATTATCATTATAGGTCATGATGGTGGTAAAGCCATGTGACCAGACCTGTTTCTAATGACCTTTTTGCAATGGTTGTTAAGCAAATGTGGTGGCGATAAAATGAATATCACAGTCATTAAGAAAACCCATTATTCATGTGGGGCAGTTTTTGCAAAATCCAGAAGTAAGAGGCAGTTTCCAGCAAAATGTTGTAAGCTGTGGTCATGTGACCACAGGATGCTACAAATGGCCATAAATGCAGGCGGGTTGCAAGTGCCAAAATGTGGCTATATGACTAGGGGAGGGGCAATACTAAAACCAGGATGTAAGAATCTTTTGTACTTTTTGAAAACACAAACTTCACTAACAATGTAATGTTTCTTTATAAAAAAAAATATTTTAGATGTGTTAAAATGTTTTGATTAATTATTGTAGCAAGTTTTTTAAAATTAAATGTTTTTTTCCCTTTTTATCCTGCTGAATTAATGAAGGAGCTTATAGTCTCTTTCTGGAGCAGCTTTAGTTGGTTGCCACTTTTATTTTGAACAGGGTGGAGTTCCAATACTTTTTTTAAGAGAAGAAAGCATATCTGAAACCTGGAGCCCAGATGTTATTTTAAGAGTTCATTGTTTTCATCAACATCCAACCATATTATTCCTTGCGTCTTTGAAGTCCAGTGTGTTGTGTGCTAATTACACCTTTGTACTCTCAGAGCTGAAAATTGACCAGATGTCTCCATTTAAATGTGGTCCCAATTTTGGTAAGAAATTTTGAATGTAGATACTTGTTCATAAGAATTTGCCCACACATTTAATTTACATTTTTACTAATCAGATGGGCCTGTGTACTAGTTCAAGCGCAAGGAACAGTTGCAATTGTCCTAGATAAACTTTATACACCAAAGCAATCTGAGTATCTGTAATTGCATGTATGCATACAGTTCCAATGCATGTGATACTTTTTCTCTGTACATAATTACATAGAAGTAATTATGCAAGGCTACAAATCCATTCTCTGCTATTTGAATTTAAAACAAAGGGAGGGTAGATCCATTTGGCTATCCACTTATGAAACATGGAGCTACAGAATTCCCTGACACAGTTTTAATTATGTTCCTGAATAGATGAGGCTGATAGGAAATGCTTCTCATTTCCTAAAACAAGCCTTTACCAAAAAGAACCCTTGTGATCTTTTAAAAGTTTATTCTGGGTCCTACTGTATTATTTTGGTATTGATACTGGCAATAGCAATCTATTAAGATGGACAAATATTGTTTAGAAAATTATTTATAAAGGGTCATGTATTAACATAAAGTAAGGATAACTTAAATGAAATAATTACTATGCCTAATACTTAGGGAAAGTTCCATAGTTAATAAACTGCTATGTTAGACAACCCTAAACTCCGTTCCACTCCATCTGGCAAAATCTGAAATGTGTGCTATATAACAATATTGTTTAGTGCTCCTGCTGTTTAGTATTAGATTCTTTCAGGAGCTTCATCTGGTCAAACTTATTAAACCTTCTGGTACTGTGCTCTGCCTAACCACAGTGGCATAATATGGATTTCTGCTTCTTATTCTTGTGCTTTCTTCTAGTAATATTTCTTAGAATGGAAGTCCTTTCTGAACTCTGCTCCTTTAGTCACTAATATCTAACTGACATTTTTTACCATATCCTAGCCTGAACTTCTGCCCAATCATGTTCTTTATATCTTTTCTGATTACAAATCAAGGAATGATATAGAAAGATGTCAAAAGTCGTCTAGTTCAACTTCCTGTTTGGTGCAACAACTGCTAAGGATCTGCTAAACAAAATCTAATTTGTTTATTCCTTAAACAGTTCAGATTGTTAGCCTCGTACCATTTTGGCTTTCTTTCCCAAAAAACAGCCATCAAGTCTTATATGTAGTACACAACAAATTGGACCAACTCAGCATCTACTTACAGTAAGTTAAAGATCATTTTGTCTGAACTGCTTCCAAGTTCCCTTCCAACTCTGTTATTCTATTATTCTGTTAAGTAATTATTTTACATCTTCCCATATCAAAATTACCTAGACTTTGGAACTATTATCTCATTTTTACATAATATTAATAATTATTAATAATAACAAGGAAAACAAAATAGAATATACTGTTGGAAATTTATGAACTCTCTCCCAGAGACAGAGAAATAAATGCCTCTGAAGAATTTTCTAATAAAATCACAGAGGTTTGTTCTTTGTGTATGGTATTATTTGTATTAATTTGGATGACAAATGAGCACAATGCTATTGAGCCATTTAGTTTTTTGCAAGTACTTTAAAGCCAGCAGGACTTGTTTGTTGCACATTGGATAGTCTCTGCCAGCCTCACAAAGGCCATTAATCATTAATCACCTATTAATATCTCCCACAAGAGTGCATGTCCTGTAATGTGAAGACACTTCATTGGAAGTGGAAAGGTGGAGCTGAGAAGTATTAAATAGGAATATTTGATAGCAAACTAAAGTATGGTGATTTAAAAAAGAAGCTAAAAAGGGAGAAGTATGGGAGACAAGTCAAAAAGAGAAGAAGGGAAACTTCCGAGAGGGTGAGAGATAGGGAGGATTAAAAAAACAAAACAAGAATGGCTGTACCAAAAATTAATCTAGAATTTAATCTATTATAGAATAGATTAAAAATTAGAAATAGAGGGAATATTGTTATACATACTTTTATTCAATACACTTAAAATGAACATTAGAGGTTAAGACTAGACTTTGAAAAAGGATGTTATCAGGTTTGCTCAAAATCAATGCTATTACTATTAAAAGGATGTAGCAAATATTGAATAATTGAAAAATGAAGGATTATGTACTACGTATAATATCATTAGACCAGAATAATTGAAAAATGAAGGATTATGTACTAATACAGATATGTATAATATCATTAGACCACGTAAGTTTCATTAATGTAGTAATTTTTGTTTGTACTAATATTACTTTTGTATCAAAATGGATAAGACTCAGATTCCACATTGTCCATGAAATGATGTTGATGTATATTTAAAAAAAAAATTAACAAAAAAAAGGAGCTACTGGTCATTCAAAAATGATATGTTGGAAATGCTGGAATAGAATAAAGAAAAGGAGAAGGTTACCAGTATCCACAACACCCTAAAAACATAACACTTCAGTGTTCAAACATCCCAAAAAGAATAAAAGGTGAACTGAAGATGGGAGTAAGTAATCAGGTAGTTGTAATCAGCAATCCAAAAAAAGCTACTGGAGTTGCAGACAAAGCCGAGATGAATAGAAGAAAACTGGGAAGGCAGCCATGTTGGTTTCTCAACTCGTTGTTATGCAGTATCTATTAAGAGAGACGAAGAAGAAAAAGGGGCCCCAGAGAGCAGCTCTCTGGAGTGGCCAGAACAAACAAAAGAAGGCAACCAGTAAATATATATTCTCTGTATTCATCCAGATGATAATTCCCAAGGCAATTGGAAGAAGTCTGAGAAAAAGGAACCATGTTTTTTATGTCATTAGGGAAAGAATAGTTGCTGTCTTTTTGTGAACAGGTAGCCTCAGATCTAGATATTTGAAGAAAGGAGTTTGAAGAGTCAAATCAAATGACTCTGGAAAAGAAGGTATGTAGGTGAAAAAGAAAAGAGATAATAAAAGTAATGAAGTGTTATGCTGAAGTGGTAAAACAATAAAAGGGTAAATAAAGGGTTAACAACAAAAGAGGTGTAAAAACAGGAGAGGGGAAATAAATAATTTAGAATTTGGGCACAGAAAGACATTGGTAAGTATATATATATAATTTATGTAATATAACCATGAAGGCCATCATCTCTTTTGTAAGAACCCAGAACTCATTTCCGTCCTCCCTCCCCCCTCCCAATTTTGTTTCTTGATGTGCTGAGAAATATTAGAAAACAAAACATTTCTCTTCACATTGGCATACATGTGCTTTTAAGAGACTTAGCATGTTCTTCTTCAGTGATAGTCCTATGTCTGGTGTCTTAATCTTTTTTTTAAGATTAACATGTCAAATATATGTGTGTACATCTAGCAATGAATATAAGTATTTTCAAATAGTATCTTAGCAAAGTACATCTGTTTCCTGATTGACAGTGTTATGTGACATGAAAGGAAGTATTTATTGTATCTCTTGACTATTTGTATAAGACAGATGCAATATAATATTGCTACTTTCATGTAAAATATGTCCAAAAATAAAAAGAAACCTGTAACTTTACCAAATTAGGCTGGAAGAATATCAAACAAAAAGATTGTGCCATTTTTTTTCGACTAATAATTTATAAAATTATGTTAAAAATATTTTGCTAACAATCTTGAAAATTATTTTTTTGTCCTGCTGTTTCTAGCAGCTTCCCATCTAATGATGCCACACATGATCTGTCACTCATTCATTTTTAGAAGTAGGTTTTTATGATACTGTTATCATTTCTGATAATTAGGGAAAGGCTTAGAGTTTTTTTTCCCTTAAGAAATGTTCAGAACATTTCACAGTGCTTCAAGGGTTACCTTATAAACCATGGCATTTTGTTCTACTGAGCCACACCATTAATTACAGTGGATGGCCAACGGCAATTTTGATGACCAGAGGCTGCATTTAATTTGGGGCTGGGGTGGGAGAGAGGAAGGGTGCTGGCTGACAGCTGCAGAGAACAAAGCAATGATGTATTCTGAAGAAGGATACACTGTATGTGTGGAATTTTCCATTTTCTACTATTTTGGGGAAATGTGATATTTTAATGTGTTAAGTATATTCAAAAGATATACTGTCATTTCATTCTGTTTTCCAACTCTAGATGTTAGGGAGATATTACATACTCCTTTTATTTTCCTTTATAATCCTTTGTTCTACTACTACCGCTAAACCCTATTGAAGATTTAGGTATTTTTGAAGTCTGTCTCTTTTTCTTCTTCTCTTCAATCATATCTGATTCTCAGAGAATGCCTGGACAAATCCCTGCAGTTTTCTTGGCAGGGTTTTTCAGAAGTGGTTTGCTACTGCCCCCTCCATAGGACTGAGGAGAAGTGTTTGGCCCCAGGTCACCCAGCTGGTTTTATGCCCAAGGCAGGACTAGAGCTCAGAGTCTTGCAGTGTGTAGCCTGATGCCTTAACCACTACACAAAGCATATACATGAGTGGAATGTAGGAATAGAATAGCACTTGGTTAACAAAAAACTGAAATCCAGCAGTGACCTTGGCTTATCTTTATGAAATACATTGGCCAAAGATGTATGCTTAGTCAGTTCACTTCTCCTTGAAGGGTGCAAATTTTGTTCGACTACTATCCATATTTCTAGATAGGAGTTTCTTGACCTCAGCAGCTTTAAGATGTGTTGATATCAACATCATTCTGAGAGTTGAAGTTCACATCTCTGAGGGTGAGAAACACTATTCTAGATGTTCATATTATAACTTTCCCATGTTATAATGTGACTTGTACAAAGCACCATGTGAGCTTTGAGCATGAATGATATTCAGCTTCAGAAAGGTAGATAAGGTAGGTAGGTGGAAGGATGAATGGTAAGTAACATCCAATTACCGTTATCTCTTGACCATGGAGTACTTAACAACAACAAAACTTCCTCAACTCTTTTTTTGTTAACTCAGATTGTCAAATTTTCCTTGAACCTAATACAACACTTTAACATTCTGGGATGCCTCTTCTTAAACACTAACTAGAGGAAACAGTCCTGCCACCCACTATATCCAGATTCTTCTTTTTTTCCTTTCAGTTTTACAATATGTTTGGAAATTGATGTAATGAGGTTGTTTTCATTTGTATTTTTTCTGATGAGGTCACAGATATTTTGTGAATAAGGAAGATATTTTTTTAAATACTATACTGTATGTAAGACAAGATATTTCAAAACTGTGCCAAGAAGAGCCTCGGTGGCGCAGTGGTTAAATGCACCACTGCAATCTCTGCTGACTTGTTCAGCAGGTTGTCAGATCAAATCCCACCAGGTTCAAGGTTGACTCAGCCTTCCATCCTTGCTAAGATTGGTGAAATGAGGACCCAGATTGTTGGGGGCAATAAGCTAACTCTGTAACTGCTTGGGGAATGTTGTAAAGCTCTGATAAGCAGTATATAAA
>JANHGC010002595.1:4951-15111 GCA_027560395.1 Boaedon fuliginosus | reverse complement strand
GTCTTCACGGCCTTCCGGAAGGTCAGCAGGCTCGTAGCAGTTCTAATCTCCGGGGGGAGCATGTTCCAGAGGGACGGTGCCGCCACCGAGAAGGCCCTTGCCCTAGGTCCTGCCATACGACATTGTCTTGCCGATGGGATCCGGAGCAGGCCTTCCCTATGTGATCTCACTGGGCGCTGGGAGGCATGTGGTGGCAGTAGACGGTCCCGATGTGTTGGGTTTGCCAATTCTACGGACTCCGCCCCCTCCCAGAGAACCCCAGGCAGGGCACTACGCCCCAACACCCTGTTCCAACCCCGATGGCTTATCCTCCTCAGCAAATGGGGGCATGGCTACCTCCTGCATGGGACCCACCTCCTATCCAGGCGGTGTTCGATGGAAACTCCGCCCATTTAGCGCTGTATCTCAGCCAGGTGGTTAGCCATTTCGATGCCTTTGGTCCCCTGTACACCTCGGAATGGGCTATGGTGGTAGCCGTAACCGCCACCCTTGTAGGTCATGCATACAATTGGATATGCATGAAGAACACGCCCCAGAGCTGGCCTTGATAGGGTTATTTCTTAACATGATGAAGATACGTTTTGAGGATTCCAGGGCGAGGTGGAAATATTGGCCATCAGACAACGTGGAAGACCCATAAAGGACCATATCACTGAGTTTAGAGGTCTGGCTACCACCCTACGCAAGTGGCCAGAGGCATTGCTGGTCCATCAGTTCTGGAAAGGGTTGGATAAAGACCTACGTCAAGCGTGTTTCTATTGAGGGGTTTCACCCAGTTTGTAAATGTGGTACCGGTCTGTGATTGAGTTGGAAGCAGGTCTATGGGCGTTTAAGCTGAAAGAGGAGATTGGTCGGGGCAGGGCTCAGGAAAAGGGGGAGCCTCTGACGGGGACTTCCAAAACACCGGGACTCCCAGCATCACAAGTTTGTCCCACGTTCAGATGCTACTGTTGTAACATCCCTGGTCATAGGGCAATTGAATGCCCGCAGGTGGAGAGAACACTCCAATAAGCACCTTGGCCCCAACGCTCCACCACCAGCAATAAATCGCCTGACAACGGGAAGGCGAAATTGGAGAATTCATGCGTGGTGAGCCAGACCAGACCAAGCATGGTGGAAGCAAGGGACCGTCCTGAGGAGCGGGGGCTAACATCAACCCTCACGGGTCTATCCATAACCTCCTGTGAAACAACAGACAGCGATGATGACAAGATGGTGAGCAGTCCTGTAGCTCCGTTCATGGTCCCAGTGGTTATTTTTGGAAAAGAGGTGTCCCGGAAAGTTAAAGCACTGATCGATACAGGATGTACCAGGTGTTTAATTAATAACACGTTAATACAGAATCTAGGGATACAAACGCATAGACTGAGAACTCCCATATCCTTCGAACAAATGGATGGGTCTGTTTGGGGAGGGACACCAGCAACCATGGTTACTGACAGGGTTTGTATGGACATGGGGGCTCATTCAGAACTCATCCAATTTATAGTCGCTGCTAAAATGAAGGACGTGATATTAGGTCTAGCTTGACTGGATCATTGGACCCCAACCATTCAGTGGGAGGGGGGCTTCAGAAAGTTAACATTAGCTATACACCCGGAGCCAAAGCAGGAAATGGTCCCCTCTAAGGGGTCTCTGCAACAGAGTACTCTTCCTAGTGGGATGCCTGTGGAATACCAGGATTTGGTGGAAATGTTCAGTGAAGCCAAATCCAACTCTTTACCGCCACACAGATCCACAGATTGCGCAATAGAGTTAATACCAGGGGCTACTTTACCGAAGCCCCGTATGTATCCCATGACCAAGTAAGAACTAGAGGCTATGAGGGAATACATCGACCTTAACTTGTCCCGGGGGTTCATGGTTCCTGGAAGGTCAAAACTGGCGGCTCCCATCCTTTTCAGGGAGAAGAAAGATGGCAGCCTGCGATTATGTGTGGACTTCAGGGGTCTGAACGCGGTATCTGAGGAACACATTTACCCATTGCCTTTGATATCCGATCTATTGGCTACTCTCTCTCTCTCTCCTGGGACCTACTTTACGAAGCTGGATTTACGCGAAGCGTATTATCGCGTACGAATTTGGAAGGGAGATGAGTGGAAGACTACCTTCACATGTCTGGTAGGAAGTTATCATTACAAGTTAATGCCTTTCAGCTTGAAGGGGGCCCCAGGGGTATTTATGCAATTTATCAATGGCATTTTAAGAGATCATTTATACAAAGGAGTACTGGTGTACTTAGACAACATCCTGATATACAGTCAAACAAAGGAGGAACATGTAGCTCTAGTAAGGGAGGTATTGAAGAAACTCTTACAGGAACAGTTATATGTGAAAGCATCTAAGTGGACTATCTTGGTTATAGGATATCTAAGGCTGGTGTGGAAATGGATCCACAGAAAGTTAAGGCAGTAATGGAATGGCAGGTCCCTAGGACACGGAGACAGTTGCAAAGTTTTTTAGGATTTGCAAATTTCTATCACCAGTTCATTCCCACTTTCGCTACCATAGCTTTGCCGCTAACAAACCTACTAAAGACCAAAACCAGCAGAACAGACATAAAACCAAAACCTAAGCAGCCTATTGTGTGGGACCAGAAGCGTAGCACAGCATTTTAAACCTTATAGATTCTATTTGCTAAAGAACCTATTTTGGTACACCCTGATCCCCAGAAACAATTCACCGTACAGGTGGACGCTAGCGATGTTGCTCTGGGAGCAGTTTTGCTACAGCGGGATTCATTGGGTAGCCTTCAGCCCTGTGCATATGCTTTGAAAAAGCTAACCGATGCTGAAAGGGCCTGGCCGATCTGGGAAAAGGAGACTTATGCTGTGAAGTGGGCCCTAACCATATGGCGACACTTAATAGAGGGGGTTAGTATTCCATTTGAGGTGCTCACAGATCATTGAAATTTTGTAGCTCTTCAGAAGTTGTGGCAGCTATCACCCAAACAAGCAAGATGGGTTAACTACTTCCAGCGGTTTAACTTTACCATGAAGTACATATCGGGGACCCGTAATTTTCTAGCGGACGCATTGTCCAGACAACCCCAGTATCAGTCTAGAAGGCATGAGGTCGTACAGCCTAGTTCCCTGTTGACAGGACGGAAATTATATCCTCCTTACGTGCTCCCTCACTTATAGAGGAAATTCGACAATTTTTGAAAACTGTTAAGTGGTTGAAATCTAACAAAACAGCACAAAGGATGAAAGGATGTTTGGCCTGGAAGGATGGAAAGGTTTACGTTCCAGAAGAGGTGCAGGGGGCTGTATTACTAAGATGTCATGATGCTAAGGCAGCTAGCCACTTTGGCTACAAACCTTACACTTAATACGGAGACAGTTTTGGTGGCCCACTTTACGGAAGGACATAGACTCATATGTACTGAGTTGCTCTATCTGTGCTACATCAAAAAGTAGATCGGGGAAGGCCCTAGGGTTATTACAAACTGTGGCCAGCTCTACTCGGCCTTGGGAAGTGATAGGGATGGACTTTGTTGTAGAATTGCCAGTAGATAAAGGATATTCAGTTATCTGGACTGTGATCAATCTGTTTACTAGGCAGGCACATTTCATATCTTGCAAGGGATTACCGTCAGCCCGAAAACCTGCATAATTATTTATCCAACATGGCTCCATGGGGTACCCAGAAAAATAATATCTCATAAAGGGGTACAATTATGGCAACAATATGGTACACACTGCAACTGGGTGTACCGTTTTATGCAGTGTATGGAATGGACTTTCCAGCTATTTCCAAGATACCTCTAGAAACAACCCAGCTTATAGAACCCAGGGAATGGGTACGGAAACTGCCGACTGTATGGAAGAATGTACGAAAATCGTTATACTCAGCCATGGAGGCATCCAAAGTTCAAGCGAATAAGAGAAGAAAAGAAGAAAAGAAGGGCCTATATACAAACCAATATCTGTCGACCAAATATCTTCGGATCAAACATGGTGGACGAAAACTATGACCCAAATATATCAGGCCGTTTACAATAAATACCATCAATAACCCAGTAGCTGTAAAACTAACATTACCCCATTGGCTGGGCAAGATACATCCAGTTTTCCATATAAACCTCTTGAAACCATACATTCCTAGAGTTGAAGGAAGCTCTATAAAGTTGGATAAAACAAACCATTATGAAATCGGCAAAATATTAGACATGAGAATGGTTGACACAGGAATGCAATATTTAGTAAAGTGGACCAGATACCCATTAGATGTGGCATCTTGGGTTAATAGTAAGGATCTATGTGCTAACCGATTCCTTAGAAAATTATCTGATTATCTGGATTCTTTGCAGTCCGGTTTCAGGCCTGGGTACAGCACCAAGATGGCATTGGTCACCCTAATGGATGTGCTCTGGTGTGTCTCCTATATCCTGGTACTACTTGACCTCTCAGCAGCTTTCGATACCATTGACCATGGTATCCTTTTGGGGCGACTTAGGGGGTTGGGAGTGGGGGGCACCGTTCTACGGTGGTTCTCCTACCTCTCGGGTCGTACCCAGTCAGTGTTGGTGGGGGGACAGAGATCTGGTCCGAGGGCTCTGCCATGCGGTGTCCCTCAGGGCTTGATCCTCTCCCCTCTCCTTTTCAACATACACATGAAACCGCTGGGTGAGATCATCCGACGACATGGGGTGGGGTATCATCAGTATGCTGATGATACCCAGTTATATATCTCCGCCCCTGATCGAATTAGTGATGCTGCCGAGGTGATGTCCCAGTGTCTGGAGGATGTAAGGGTCTGAATGGAGGCCAATAGGCTTAAACTCAATCCCGACAAGACTGAGTGGGTATTGCCCCCCAGGGTCCAGTTGATGAACCATCTCTTACACTGGAGGGGAGACAAATTGCTTCTTTCAGATCGAGTGGCTGTGGGTATGGCCCCACCCGGGGTCCAGATGATTATCCATTACTTACGCTGGGGGCAGACAAATTACTCCTCTCAGAATGGGTGCGCAACTGGGGGGTACTCTTGGATCCTCAGCTACAATTAGATCATCATCTATCAGCTGTGACCAATGGTGCCTATCATCAGGTTTGCCTGCTGCACAAGCTGCGCCCCTTCCTGGACCGGGAGGCTCTTCTCACAGTTATTCATGCCCTTGTCACCTCACAATTGGACTACTGTAATGCGCTCTACGTGGGGCTGACCTTGAAGAACATTCGGAGACTTCAACTGGTGCAGAATGCGGCCGCACAAGTGATCGAGGGTGTACCCCGGTGCACCCGTATAACACCGATCCTCCGCGAGCTGCATTGGCTTCCAGTGGTCTTCCGGGTACAATTCAAGGAGCTAGTAACAACTTTTAAAGCCCTATTATGGCTTAGGTGTGGGATACCTGCGAGACTGCCTTCTGCCGCCACATGCCTCCCAGCGCCCAGTTAGGTCCCACAGAGTTGGCCTGCTATGGTTCCCGTCAGCCAAGCAATGTCAGCTGGCGGGCCCCCGTGCTAAGGCCTTCTCTGTGGCGGCGGCGACCCTCTGGAACCAGTTTCAGAGATCAGGACCATCCCTTACTGGCCTTCCGTAAAGCAACAAAGACCTGGCTCTGCCAGAAGGCCTGGAATTAATATGCCCCCCACCACTTGGATGATTGTGAGTGTGATTGTTGATTATTTCTTTTTTACATTGTACCATTGTGTTTTTTATTTGTTGTAAGCCGCCTCGAGTTCCCCTTGATCAGGGAAATGAGGCGGGGTGTAAATCTAAATAAATAAATAAATCTTCTGATACCTCACTAGAAAGCCATACCCACCTTTCTCCAAATCATGTGATCTATTTTCCAGATCATGTATGCCTTTCTCACGATGCTGTCCAAAGCATCGCAAGAAGGCTGTGCATGATTTGGGAATGGCATGTGTAGCTTTGGGGAAAAGACTTGTGGCCATCAACTGGGTTGCATAGATCCAAACCAGGTGCACCTTATCAACAGTGGGAAACACAAGACCAAAAGCAAAAGAGTATGACCATTGAATGGCTAAAATTGGTAAAGACAGCAAAGGATTGTGACAGTTTTAAACACAAACCGAAGGAACCATGTGCCTTACTACAACATAGGTCCAGGCCCTGTATCTTCCCCTGTAGTACAGCATTTTGCTGTTGTTAAAGTAGAATCAAGGCCAAACCCCCAAGCCAGTTCTCTGAGCTGAAATGTGTGACACACTTGTCAGACTGAGCCCCATAAAAATCTTTGTTTTCATTTCCTCCTCCAAATGGTTTGAACAACTGCTTCTGTTGCTCTTCCCGAACCAACATTTTTCAACTGAGCAGCAGAATTTGAAAAATCTACTGCATGCTATATATATTTATATATTTAAATTGACTTTCTCTCCGTTGAGGGAAATCCATATAAAGGTTTCCTCAATTTTTTGAAGTAGGAAAATAGTAATGGGTGTATGTTGAGCAATAACCTACATTAAGTTAAAACAGCTGTAGTTCAGCTTTTTGGTCCTAGAAATCTGTGGGATTGGCTGAAGTTCATTTTGGAACTCACTGATTCTTCATGCATTTAGTTAGCCCTTTGTGTTAACTTTTGGCTTCTCTCTGAAGGAAAAAAAAGGCTAAACGTTCTTAGATTGTAATGTTTAGTAAACAGACTGTGTATTGCTGTGGAAACTCAGAGAACCCACATAGTAAACTCTATAAATATGAAAGTTGCACATATCACAGAATAGCTTTTACTTAGGTTTGGCCGCATGTGTCTCAAAATATTTGTTTTTATTTCATTACCTATTTATGATATCATTATCAGATTGTATTAGTAATAAAAAGAAAAAGTACTATTATAATACTATCCTTTAATTTCCCTGATATTAAGCCTTTGTAACACATGGAAAAACAGTCCACATGCCGAATGAAATTTTATAAAAATTAGGAATCAATTCAAAAATATTTTAGCTTTTGGCATGGTCACAAAATGAAAGTGAGAGTGTTTTGTTGAACATTGATAATTTTAATAAAGGGTTAAATTATTCTGCTTTAACCAGTATAATATGCTCACACAGGCATTCTAAATGGGGATTACACCAGACACCTCTTTTCTGAGCCAACCAGATGCATAATCCTTTTCCATCTTTAAGAAAGGTCCTCTCTGAGTGAAATCTGGAAGAACCTATACTGTAACGAAGGATTTTGATAATAGGCTCTCGACTGAACAAATTTACCCATGCACAACTATTCCCATTTGGGAAATGGGAATAATTACCACCCAAAATTCCTATAAGATTCAGAATACTGTGGGAGGGGTAATTTGACAAGGTTAAAAGCTAAGAGTTTCAATTATTCTGATAGAATTACATTGCACAGGTGTCAACTGTTCTCTAAAAGCAAATTGCTGCCAGGTTCTTATGATTAGGAGAAATGGGCAAAATTGGGACTTACTATACAGTATAGCTTCCAAGTAATATTTGGCTATTGCTGGATTTCTTTTGTAACTCCCTTTTTCAAAGAGTTACCAATAACTTAACAAAGCTGTATCGTTGAATCACTGTTTGAAGGCTTACACTGCTAATAATCAGTTGGGAAAAGCTTGGCACATGAGAAACAGTATCAGTTAAACACCAACCCAGGCCAATGGATCAAGTTGGAGCTGAATTCAGTAAATGTGTTAAGTCTACTTCCCCACTCCATTTCCAAAGGATATTGCTGAACTTACAAAGTTTCTGTACCTTGCAGAGCTGTAAAATAACAAGAAATTCCAATCTGGTTCTGTTTTATCACTTGTCAGTATGACATAAAAGTAGATCATTTTATACTTTCCCTACCTAGTGTTTCTGACATACAACTACAAAAACTTTGGTGCTTCCATGGCCATTGAATATAATCACATGATCATGTAGAACAAGCTCTTAAGATTCTATTAAGAAATGTAGCTTTATGTGATGACAACTATGAGTTCTATCCCAGCTTTTATTATGGAAGTGATAGAAATATGTTGACAGAACACTTAATTTGTGGGCCAAATCTCTGGAGTATTTTTCATAGTAATTAAAATTGCAAAGCAGTATCCCAGGAAACACAATATTGAGTACTTTCCTTGGACTAGTATGTAGCATACGATATTATAATTTATCACATGTTGGTTAACATTTTAAAAATATATTCTGTTTTTTTACTATAAATTTATCCTGTGATTTCAGAAGACTTATTTGTTGGGTAAAAGATGAATGTGGAACTATTTTTCAATGGCTTCTCTGGACTTATGACTTAAGTCTTGCTACTAGGAAAACTCCTTGAATCTGGGAATTATGCCTTTACGTGGTTTTGGTGGAATTTAAAATGTGGAGGTGACTTGGTTTTAATGCTTTGTATTGCAGGTTAAGTTTGCAATACTGTATGTCCTACTTGGGGAATAAGCCCTATGTACAGGTTATCCTAAATTTACAATGGTAATTGAGACTGGAATTTCAATCACTAAGCAATATGGTCATAAAGCTCAGTGGCTTCACTTAATCATGACAGTTTCTGCAGTCCTAGTTGCTGTTGTTAACGCATGGTCATTAGGCGAGGCAACTTCCTTCTGGCTTCTTACAACCAAAGTCAGTGGAGAAGCTGACAGGAAATTGCAAGTTTAAAGTTGGCAGGTAGGTAAGTGGCTGTTGACAAGTAGGGGAGGGATTAAGGGGTTGCAGGGAAAGATCAGGGAGGATGCGAGGCTGTGCAAAAAGTTGCAAAAAACTGACACAATGTGAGCACAGAGGGACTGGAGAAAGGTGTGTGTGTGTGTGTGTGTGTGTGTGAGAGAGAGAGAGAGAGACTTAACCCAATGACTTTATTGTTGGCTTCCCCGTTGATTTTATGAGGAACCTGTCAGTGAAGGTTGAAAATGACAGTTATAGGGTGCTCCAACTAGTTGTAAACATGAACTAGTTCTCAAGTACCCAGATTGCAGTTACAAGATCAGTGGGGTTCTGGGCTGATAACAAATGGTCCTAGGTTTAGGACTACCTATAGCAGTGATGGCAAACCTTTCTGTTGCCGTGTGCCAAAAGTGCGTGCATGCACATGCATGCATGTTCCTACCATGTGTGTGCAACACCCCTACCCCGATCATGCGTACATGATCCCCTCACCCCCTGCACATGTGCACGTGATTCCCCCATCCCTGTGCATACGCACACGCTGCTGCGTGAATCAGCTATGCTTTGGAAGAGGAAACAAAGACAAATATAGGGCAGGGGCAGGCATGAGGGCCCATTTCCACCCACAAACCATGTGAGGTGTGCACACGTGTGTGGGGATGATGCCACGCATGCCGAGAAGGATGGCTCCATGTGCCACTTCTGGCATGCGTGCCATAGGTTCGCCATCACGGACCTATAGATATACAAAGGATTGTGATGTATACCTACTTTCTTTTTCTATTTTTTTTTCTGGTGGTGTTTATTATTAATCCAAAAGTTTGGACCAGTGGAATTTGGAGACGGTAATATGGGTGTTCTCAGAAAATTATTTCCATGAGATGACAGAAATGCATCCATCAGTAAGCAAATGGGTGAAGATGCTTCCCAATTTATTTTATTTACAATATTTATATGGCCCACTCACACAGCTCTGGAAGGCTCACTGCAATAATAAAACCAAAATCAAGAAAATTAAGAAAATGAGGTACTATAACCCATCATTTATGGATTGGATTCATGATTCCAGTTCATTGTAATCCATCAATCTATATAATTCCCAATCTTTCCAATCCTTCCTAGCCTAGTAGCTGGGGAGAAAGTCAGTCCTTATAGCCTTTGGAAGGCTAAAGAATGGTGGGTGCCTACTGGATCCCAAGACAAGGGTGTTTCACAGGTGAGCACTATTTTCCACTCGTTCTGATCCCCGCCGTCTGGAACGGAGTGAAAATGGGTCATGTGGAGGCTGAAAATGGGGTGCGTGGAGACTGAAAAGGAGATGTGGAGGCTAAAAATGGGGCGCAGAGAGGCAGCAATAGGCAATGACATTCCCTGCAGCCTGAAACAGCTGATCATTGGAAGGCCAATCCTACCGACAATCAGATGCTTGTGCTTATCAGGCTGTTCTACAGCTGAAACAGGCTGTTTTCTGTTTGCTACAAGGAGACAAATTGCTTGGATACAGAGACAGAGGCAGATTTACCCCCCCCCCCCTTGTTTTCCTCCCCAAAAATTAGGTATATC
>JANHGC010002594.1:127334-138237 GCA_027560395.1 Boaedon fuliginosus | reverse complement strand
TGAAAGTAAGACAGAGCTTGATTTTTACACGTTCCCAATTTATATGTGCCCCTAATAGGTTAGTGGATGACATCCCTTGAAAATAAGACCAGGTGCCTTTTTTGGTGGCAAAAAAAGGTAAGACAGGGTCTTATTTTTGGGGAAACATGGTTTGAGTGATTTGATATCCACTGGTTTGTTCTTGGCTGTCCATTGTATTCACAGGCGTCTTCTCCAACAAGAGAAGGATGTCATTCCTTTTCCAAGTGTTTCTAGGTAATCATCCTTTAAGTTATGTATCCACACCAGCTGATTTTTCTCTCTTAATTCTGTGCGCTTGCAGTAACAGGATAATTGTATTTGTCCCAAGTGAGATATTGAGAAAAGCAAAACAGTAATTCCCATTCTAATGTCCTGGTCTGGCATGACTTATTTTTGGTAACTCATTATGGTTCCTGCCAAGCAGAAAATGTTCTAAATGCTCACCAAAAGAAATCTAAAATGTCCTTCTGTCTAGATTTCCCTGGCATTATAGACACCATCTTTGTGAATACTGGATATCTGCCAGCTTTCCATTATTTATTATCATCCTAACAAATTTCTATAATTATTGCTATTTGCAAAAAGCCTTGTTTACACCTGTTAGCTTTTCTTGTAAAGGGGTATTTTTTGTGCCATTGAAGAAGGAATGCAGTATTACAACTTCAGGAATGTTAAAGGAGATTGAATTATGCAATGAACCCTTTTGGCACTGAGCAGCGAGCCAATATTTTTATCACATTCAATTTTCATACTGGAGATCTTGTGAGATGGGAGAGTTAACACTGATGGCAGAAATCTGTTTTGCAATACTGATAACTTACAGGCATTAGCTTAAACAGTTATTGTTGGATGCAAGGCTATGCATGCAATCTTGTCTGTTATGTTGCTCAAATTGACACAACTAAGACTTTGCTATTAATGAAGAATTGTGACTCCATCACATCATTGAGATTTTCCAGTTTTTTGTTTTAGATTTCAAAGCCAAATTCTGAGAAACTGAGAAAATCCTACTGAATACACAGATTGCACTTCCAAGATATGATACTTCTTATTGACTTAAATTTTCTAGGAAAGAATACTGTAATTTTAGCAGGCATGCTTTTCTACCTTATTAAGCAGTTTTATTACTTAAAATAGTAATTTGAAATAGTTGAATATTTTCAAATATTTTCAAATTGTAGTTTGGTCCATAGTTCATTTTCTTAAGAGAAATTCTGAATGGGAAAAATGAAAAAAAAAAAAAAATTACAGAAACCATGCCATTTTCTCTTAGAATGATTGGTTTTTTACTTACAAAGTTATCTCTGCTCATTATGATAACTTAAATCCTAATAACCTAGCTATCTCTACAATATATAGCTACAAGAGAAATTCTAAATGCAGATTTTGAACCAGTATGTTTCCTAGTCCAGATCTCCAGAAACTTGTAAATTATTTTTGCTGAAGTTTTAAAGTTTGTAAAATCATAGTCTTCCTCACCTATTTCTTAACCAAGGGAAGTGTGGCCACTGAATTCTATACCTTTAAAAATGGGAGGCAAAAAATGAAGAGAGGTCTTGGCAAAGTAGTTATTTCTTTTCCAAATGACCTAAAACTATTTTCCTAATATCCCATCCTGATACAAATCTTGAGAATTGTTAGCTATCCCATCTCAAAAGAATGTCACTCAACAAGGCATATATAAAAATGTAGGCTTTAAGTGGCATCCTATGTGGCACATGCCACAGAAGTATGCAAGGGGAGGGCAAAACATTAAGTGAAAGTGATTAAAAAAGTGATTTTTATTAACTTTAACTTGGCTAGTATTATTATAACCATGCACCGGGTCATTAGAGAAATTTCACAAAGAAAACAGTCCCCCACTCTATTCTTGCAGATGTTGTTCCAACTCTTAAAAATGTAGAAATAGTCACTTGGCTAAAAAAAATATCCAGGCAATAATTCATTCCCTTGCAGATATTTCTAAACTCTGTACAAGTTTAGAAATTTTGTCAATGCAGCCAACAATCTAATATGCTGAACAAAACAATGCCTTTTCTTAACTAAAGTAACTGGGGATTATATGTCAAGTCTAACGATTGTAGATATCTATTTTTGTTGACTTCTTAAGATAAAGCAGGAAAGAGAATAGGGAATGCATTCTTAACTGATTTCAGTGTAGAGTATGAAAGGAGAATATCACTATCAAGCCAGCATGAATATATAACCAATCTTGGCCATAATTTAGTTTCTATTGAAATTTAAGATTATGCAAGTTATTTTTTGATAGAAAAGAACAGCGAACATCCATTTAATTAACAAATAAATATTAGAAGTCTATCAAAAAAGCAATGCAACTTTTGGACTAATTTTTAATTATGCAAGTTATTTTTCATGAAATGAAATCTAAAAGTACATTCTAGATGTAAAAAGAAAAACAATAATCATGACAAATTGCTGCTTATTTTAATTGGAACTATACACCTGGGGCAATACAGTTATCTTAAAAAATCGTTTCTTCAGAAAGTTTGTATAGAATACCTGAAAATCATGGAATGCCTATACTACCTATTGCTTATATAGATACCAGCCCTGTTAAAAATGTTCAAGGCCACAGCATCAAATCTTGTCAGTCTGGCCAACAGAAATAAATGTAATTCCAAAGTTCCGGAAAGTGCTTGTGGGTGGGAGCATAATCATCACAGAATAAAAAAATTCCATTATCATGTATGGAATAGTTACTGCACCCAAACCCCAAATTTAATTACTACAATCTAATTTAAAAATGGTTCTGTTCAGAACTGAAACAGCCCTTATAAATATATAAGGAATAAAAATTACCAAATGCTACTCAAATGTATGAAGTTCCTTCTATTTCAAAACTGGGCAACTTACTAGGTTAAATAGACTGAATCCACATTTTTCGTAAAGGCACTGTTAGCCTGTCTCGCAAAGAAAAGACTCCACAGCGAAAACGTGGGTAACCTTCTTTATTCTTCAGAACAGGAACTACTCGCAAACAATATCGGTGTCAGGGCTGGGAGTGGTTCTGTCGGCCTTATATCAGTCAGCGGATGTTCGTCATCCTGGTTTAAGCAGCCCAGCGCCTGACAGGCAGCTCCCCTCACCAGGTGGCCACCTATAACGAAATCAAACATCATTATATTTGTTGGGACGCCAGAAATGCATTTACTAAGTGGGGTGCATTTATGTCATCCTGATCCACCCGTGTGTTTTCTTTGTCCGAATGTCCCTTCCAATGTACAAGGTACTGAGTGCCATTGTTGGTTTTTCTGATGTCCAGGATGTTGTCTATTTCATAATGGTCACTTAGGTTGGTTGGGTCGGGTACCGGCTTTAACAGGCTTACGTGGAAGGTGGGGTGCACTCTACCCAGTGTTGTCGGGAGGCGGAGCTGTATAGTCACTGGGTTAATGACTCGGGTCACCGGGTAAGGGCCTATGTATTTCGGCTCTAACTTACGTCGGATACGTAGGTATTTCGTCAACAAATACACCATGGAACCAACAGCAAGAGGGGGTTGCTGTTGTCTTTTTTATCTGCCCACTGTTTGTATTTCTTTCTGGCCTCATCTAAAGCCTGTTTAATCTTACTCCAAACCTTTGGGAGTTTCGTGGCCCATTCCTCGGGGGTGGCCTTATTCTGTCTAATCATCTCCATTTCTGGTATTGCGGTTGGGTTTCTCCCATATACTACTTCAAATGGGGACCTTCCCGTACTGTGATGCTCGGCACTGTTGTATGCCATCTCTGCGAACGGTAACAGGTCGGCCCAATTAGTCCCGTTTGTACTAACATAGCTTCGTAGGTATCGCTTTATCATAGCGTTCACACGCTCTGCTGCCCCGTTAGTGCACGGATGATACCTCGAGCTTAGCCCCTGTGAGGATCTTATCAAATCCACGAACGCTCTCCAGAACTTGGCAGTGAACTGTACTCCTCTGTCTGAGACAATCCGAGACGGGACTCCATGGATCCTATAGATGTTAGTAATGAAGATATCAGCCAACCTTTTGGCCGATGGTAATTGCCTACACGGCACAAAGTGTGCTTGTTTCGAGAATAGATCGATTACAGAGAGGATTACAGTGCATCCCCTGCTAGGCGGCAACTCTACTATGAAATCCATGGCTATTTCGTCCCATGGGAAATGAGGATCCGCCACCGGCTGCAGCAACCCATATGGTTTTCCAGCCTTATGTTTAGATGTTAGACACACCTTACATTGCCTGCAATACCGTTCGATATCTCTCCTCATGGTCGGCCACCAAAAGTTCCGTCGGATATGGTGGAAGGTTTTTAAGAACCTGAAATGACCAGCCGCTTTAATGTCATGTGAGAGATGTAAAAGACGTAGTCTACAGTTGGCTGGAACATAAATCTTATTATTGATCCAACCTAATCCACGGTTCATGAATCCCCTAGTTTTGTTTTTCAACCACCATTCATCCTGCTTCAATGCCTCTACCAATTTCACTTTGAAACTATTGGTGGCATGCACGTGTTGGGGTTGTTGAACCCCTTCTTCCTCAGGGATTAAAGGTTGGACCACCACCTCCCTCCGCGATTGGAATTGCGGTTGCCGTGACAGGGCGTCCGCCAAAAAGTTCTGGCCCCCAGGGATGTATTTCAAAGTGAAACGGAAACGATGGAAGAATTGGGCCCAGCGTGCTTGTTTGGGGGATAACCTACGCACTTTAGTTAACGTTAACAAGTTCCGATGGTCGGTCCAGACCTCAAACGGGAGCTTGCATCCCTCTAGGTAATGGCGCCATGTGTTCAGCGCCCATTGTACCACGAATGCCTCTTTCTCCCATATCGCCCATTTCCTCTCCGTGGGGGTCAACTTTCGTGACGTGTATGCACATGGTTTCAAGTTGCCGGATTCATCCTTTTGGAGTAACACCCCACCTATGGCAACATCGCTTGCGTCTACCTGCACTATGAACATACAGTTTGGATCCGGATGGCGAAGACATGGTTCCTGTGTAAAATAGGCTTTTAACATATCAAATGCTTTCGTACATTCATCTGACCAAGGAAGGATCTGCCCAGGGGTAGGAGGAGATGGTAAATGTTTAGTTTTCAGTAACTCTGTCAGAGGCAAGGCCATCTGAGCGAACCCGGGGATGAACTGCCTATAAAAATTGGCAAATCCTAGGAAGGCTTGCAACTGTTTACGGGTTTTTGGTGCCTGCCACTGGACGATGGACGCCACCTTTTTCAGGTCCATCTCGATTCCTCGGGGTGATATCCGAAACCCCAGGTAGTCTAGGGAACTCTGGTGAAAAGCACATTTACTGAGCTTCACGAAAAGCTTCTCATCCCACAAACGCTGCAACACCTCCCTGACCAATTGAACGTGTGTCTCAAGATCGGAGGAATATATGAGAATGTCGTCCAGGTATACCAGGATACCCTTGTACAACAGGTCATGCAACACGGAATTAATCAGCTGCATGAACACAGCTGGGGCACCCTTCAAACCAAACGGCACCACCCTAAACTGAAAACTCCCCAGAGGGCAATTGAACGAGGTCTTCCATTCATCCCCTTTCCGGATGCGTATCCGATAATACGCCTCCCGTAAATCCAGACGGGTGAACACTTTCCCCGTCGCCAGCGTGGACAGCAGGTCTCTAATCAATGGCAGGGGATATAAGGGCTCGTGACAGATGGCATTTAAATTCCTGTAGTCCACACATAACCTCAAACCCCCATCCTTCTTCTCCCTGAAAGAACGAAGGTGCTACAGGGGACCTGCTTGGGGTTATGAACCCCCGTTGTAAGTTCTTATCCAGATATTGCCGCATTTTCTCGAGCTCTCATGGCGTCATGGAGTACATCCATGGACGGGGTAGCCTGGCCCCCGGTATCAGGTCAATGCCACAATCAATATCGCGATGGGGTGGTAATGAGTCAGCGTCCTCCTCGCTGAACACCACTTTCATATCCGCATATTCAGGGGGTATACAGCCTCCCAACCCATCATGAACAGAATTGCTTTGCTCCGAAGCAAAACGTATCTTCCGACAACCGCCCTCCCACCAAATAAGAGGTTGTCGTCGGTCCAGCCAAGATAGGCCAAGAATGATCGGGTCCGACATGCATGGGCCTACTATAAACCGGATATTCTCAGTGTGGGTGTTTACAGTCATTAGCATGCGCTCTGTCACCAAGGAGGCCGGTTTCCCTCCCAGCATCGAGCCATCCATCTGTTCGAAGACCATTGGCTGTTTTAGCCTAGACGTTCTTACTCCTAGTAGCCTGGCAATGTTATCACTTATCAGGCACCTGGTACACCCCGTATCGACAAGAGCAGCAACCGATAGTGTCCTTTTTGGACCCACTAAAGTTACGGCTATGGTAAAGGGTACAACCGGAGCGCTTACCATGGGATCTTCGTCGCTGCTCCCGACCTCCTGTCTGGCCCTGATCAACATTGGTGTTGCCATCATCCTCCGCCGACGGTCCAATAGGCTGTGGGTTCTGGGATATTCTTTTCCCCGTTGAGCTAAGTCTCCCTCTCACAGCGGTACTCCGTGGTGTACTGGTAGCTGGTGGCTGTGCCCTGCCGAGCCCCACACTGGTCCCCAGATGGGGACACTCCGCGGCACGATGTCCCACCCGATCGCATCTGTAACATCTCATTGGACCTCGAGAAGCTGGGCCTCGGGTGGACCCCGTTCCTCTCACTGGGCCGCGCTTCATCCGTCTTGCTCCCGTTGTTGGCCCGCCTCTGAACCGTCGGAGGCCAGCCTCCAGTTCTGTGGCTGCCCTGAACCACTCGTCTAGTTCTGGCTTTACTCTGCCGTAAATGCATGCTTATTGCAGGTCCTTATCAAGGCCATTACTAAAATGGTGATAAAGAAGCTGCTCCGGCCATGACGGCATGTTACCCACCAGGGCACGAAACTCCTTGATGTAATCTCGGACTGGACGTCCTCTCTGGCGCAAGGCTAGTAGGTCTGCCGCTGCTTGCTGTGCCCAGCAAGAGTCCTCGAACCTGGCCCGCAATGTATCCAGAAACGGCCCCACACTAGCTAATTCAGTAGCATGACGACGGTGCAACCCTGCCACCCAATCAGCTGCCTCTCCGTCCAGGGTCGCTGTTATTGCCACAACCATATCCCACTGGTTTTGATACATCCTTTCATACTGGTCCATGTGGCTCAGGACCTGGCTGAGAAATAGAGCCACCCGTTCTGGGCGGCCGTTGAAGGTAGCCTTTATTGGGGGCGGACCATACACGGGCACAGGCCATTGGGCCGGCACGGGCTCCAGCGGTGGTACAGGTGGTACAGGGGTAGCCGGTCCACGTCTATCGGCTGCCAGGCTTCTGCCACGCGGTCCAGGACGTCCAAGTGGCTGGGTTCCCTCGTCAACCGGACCACTGCCAATGGTGGTGTAGCCACTGCGACCATATTTTTCTTTTAATATTGCTATCGTGGTCTCCCCGGGGTCCCCGAACCGGCTGGTGTCATCCACACTGGCCTGCCATTTTCTCTCCCGCCAGGCCTGCACGTACCCGGGCGCTACCCCAGTGCTTTGCCCAATGGGCTTGGGGATGATTCCCTTTCCCCCCAGCTCCATGGGTCCCCTCGTCTTGCACCGCACCACTGGGTCGGGCTGGTCCTGGTCCCCTATAACAACGTCCTCCACCAAGGGCCTGGACTCAGCAACGCCCCCAACAGCACCCTGTAGAGCCTCGTCTGCCTCCGTCCCTGCTGGCACCTTTTTTCTCTGGGTGCGCAGCCACCCAAGGTAAGAGGCCAGTTGCGCCTCCTCTTCCACGCTCAGGGGCTCCGGACGCTGTTCTGCGGCATACTCCTCCTCCACGCCCTCCTCTTCCAGACCCTCCATAGACGGTTCCTCCATACCTTGGGGTGGCCGGCCCACACACACGGAGCACTCCCGTGCCCCGCTCCGCATCTTCACCTGCACCGCCAGACCACCAGCGCACAGTGTGGTATCCCATCCCACGCCTCCGCGTTCCACCAACAGCCGAGAAGCTGGCCGCACTTTGCCGTCGCTCCCGCGACGTCACCAGCCGCGACGAACCTCCGCTCTCCGGAGCCGACAGACAGCTGTTCTCCGTCCCCGCGGCTCGCCGTCCACTTTGCCTCTAGCGCTATCCCACAACGAGAAGAAAGGCAAAAAGGCTGACACCGATATCCTGTTAGCCTGTCTCGCAAAGAAAAGACTCCACAGCGAAAACGTGGGTAACCTTCTTTATTCTTCAGAACAGGAACTACTCGCAAACAATATCGGTGTCAGGGCTGGGAGTGGTTCTGTCGGCCTTATATCAGTCAGCGGATGTTCGTCATCCTGGTTTAAGCAGCCCAGCGCCTGACAGGCACACAATGCCCAGCAAAAGCTAATAGATAAAATATAGTAGACAGAAGAGGAAGACAAGAGCTTCTGCTATATTGTGTAATATTTCACAGTAATTATTGCTGCACAGTATTTTAAAAGGAATATAAGCTGTATTAAAATTAAAAGCAAAACTTATAAAGAATATGCTACATATTCATATATACAAACTATGGGTGCTTTACATAGATAATAAATGACTACTTTTTCTGCCTGCTATAAAATTATGAAATCCACGGTTTGAAAAAATTATTTCAATACCTGCCTTCAAACTTTATATATTAAAATAGCAATTGTTCTGTCAATTACAGCCATTTCAATAAAATCTTTAACAGTAAAATTACATTGTTAAAGCTATGAATTACTTATATTCCATAGCTATAGTTAAAAGATATGAAATACAAAAATATAAAAAATGCATTAGTGCATATATAGTTGATTTTAATTTCCATTTCTTATTAAAAAGCTTATTTAAAAAGCAATTTGAAGTAGTGGCATCTTTTCTTTACGTAACAATATAAAAAGGCAAAATAACCTACTTTGAGGTAGTAATGCCAAATTGTAAAAGTTGAATAGTTTCCTTTTTTCATAATACATCACCATATTTAAATGAAATCATTAGCTTTAGAAATGTTTCACAATACAATACTTTACATTTTTTTTTCCAAAAAATATGCAAATGGTTATAATTAAAATAAATCCAAACTTTGAAAAACAATTCAATTTTACAGCCAAATATTGTAAAACAAACTCTTTCAAAGGAAAGCTGCAATGTAAAGCAATGGTTCATAGGGGAAAAATACTTTTTTCCAGTTTGTACAATATTTCACATCTTGCACTACTTTCTATTATCACTAAATAAAGCTATTATATTTTTTACCACTAATATTTTCAAACCTGAGACATTCAATGAGAGTGGTATGGGACATTTTTATATATCTCCTTACAACTGCACTATGTACAACACTCAACTACAGACTTCCACGTGTATGTTAGACTCTTGTCTACAACTTAAATGGAGTCTGCTTTTATCAGGTAGAAGAGTCATATATTATAACTCTGCTCTAACCTCTAGCCCAAATCCCCAAGGGAATCAGGTCTGAGTAAGAACAAATATAATTAGGAAGCATGAACATTGTAAAAGTTGCTTTCCACTGGATCTTAGTATATTGCTAATTTATATGATGCTTTTTGACCAAGGTACTATGAATGGCTAAAAATACAAAATAAAATTATAAAGAAAATATTGGTAATTAAACCCTAAATTTGGTTTTCTTTCTTACAGGACAGAAAATGAACATTACTCATCAAAACCAGTTTATAAAGCCTACAAATTACTTAACACTTTTCATGCACTATACAACTAGTTGTTTCTTAATAAAAAAAATATGTCACTTAAAATGGCAAGTGGTTAAAAAGTTATAAGGCTACATCAATTAGATGGCTGATAAAAAAATCTGGAAATGCACTATCAAAATGTATTTTTAAGAACATCCAGTCCAATTATTATATATTCCAAGTGCAAAGGTAGGAGGTATGATGTTTACACCAAAGGTTTCATTGCTGAAACTCTGTATCTTGCATCAGGGGGTCGCTCAATAGATGTATGGAAATATGCGGTAGGGTACACGTTGGCAGTATTTTTCCCATGCTAAACCGTATTTTTTCTTACAATGGTGTTTATCACGGGCTTCTCGATGAATAAGCAAACCGGTAATATATATGACGTAGAAATATGGTAAAATATGATTGAATCCTATAAAAAAATATAAAATATCATTACTTTTTCCTCATCCCATCAGTCATAATATACTGTAATTGTAAGTGCAAAATATATACAAAAATGTAATGTGAAGTATTAAAATATTAACTAGATAACTAAAAACTAGTTAATTAAATAATTAGGACATATAAAATATTAATGTAGGTTTTATTAATTTTTTAATTATTGAAGGTTTGAATCATTACAAATATATTAAAAATGCATATTTTTCTCTTGGTATTATTTTTAATAAAAATATAGCAAAGGAATATTGCCATGAAAAACAATCACATCATTGTCTATGGTATATCTCTTTATTTTTCAATTATATTGTTTCTGTGAAATTTCTCTTATTTTCAAGCATTTTATTACATATAAATATTTGGTAGTGAGAATTTTGTATTACAGTCAGTAACTATCACTCCACCAACAGAATAGAGATTCAAAAGAAACAGAAAAAGTGTAAAGTAAAATTACTTTATTAACTTACCACAAGGTAGGGACCAAGCCAGAGCCATAATGATATCACCTAAATAATTAGGATGACGCACAAAGCCCCACCAGCCAGATACAAGGAGGTTTTTCCCCGTTGCAGTAGGAATAACATTCAAATCTGTGTAATACACATATATATGTATTATATATAATAGAATGCAGTAGAAAACATACTTATGAATAAATAGTATGTAGAGTATTGATACAAAACCAGTAGGTCTAAACATTGTACTTACGAGCAAGTTTTGGATCC
>JANHGC010002594.1:113894-127234 GCA_027560395.1 Boaedon fuliginosus | reverse complement strand
ATAAATCTAATAAATAAATAAATAAATAAATAAATAAATAAATAAATAAATAAATAAATAAATAAATAAATAAATATACCTACAGTAGAAATAACTGGGAGTAATTTTTAAAGGAGCCTGCTTTGTAGTTTGAAAAGAAGGTGCTTCATCTGTGCTCTGGCTTATTGTGAAATATTTTCCCTGAATATATTGCATTGGTCTAAAATAATTTTTAAACTGGCTTGAATATATTCATCACTTCTTTTAGATATAAATTATGGCCACCTTGCCCAAAGATTTTGCCCAATTTGATTCATCTAGTTAAAAATGAAGCTCTATAAGGGTTTATAAAGAACAGCAAATATACAAAATATGGATAAGTGCATACTAATTCTTCAAGGTTTAAATTATAGTAAAACTCAGTGTCACTTCAGATTTTCACTAATTTTTAACTTCCTTGTAGCCTTCAAATCCATTTGGGGAACTTGGGGTATCTATGGAATAGATTATTAATCAAGTTGTAGAAGGAAGAGGAAATGATTACCCTTTTCTTCTCTTTTAGTTTGTGTAGAGTAGCAGTTAAATGGTTGGACCACAATAAGGAAGATGAAAATTTAGCTCCATGGAAGTTTGCTGAAAGATTCTGTATTAATCACTATCTACTTTACAAGCTTGCATATCATCTTGAGCTTTTGGAGGAAAGTCTTACAACCAGTTTTAAAAATTAACAATAATTCATTCAAGAACTATCAATTGCTAGTTACCTCATTCCAAAGAGCATCCACCACATAGATGAGCTGGAAACTATTAACAAGTATCATTGACAGAGAGGGCATATTCCGATCTTGCACTTTCATCTCAGTGAAAAGCATGGCCAAATTAATAACAGCCTTTGGAAAAAATAAATTGCATGTTACCCACTTTTATCCTTAAAAGTCTACAATGATCTAATTCAACCAATATCATATAATGTAAACTGAATAAAATATTTCAAATAAAATATTTCACCTTCCTCTTCACAGAAAACAATTCAATTATATTTTAGTACAATATTATGTATTATATGCCCATTTGTAGTTAGCTTATCTAGGAAAACTTCCAGAATTATACATTTTATCCTTGTTGCAGCTATAATGCTACCATGATAACATATTTTCCACTACTTTGCCCATTTCTTCCTTATCTCATTTTTTATTTTACTTATTATTGCAGAACATGCAACAAGAGATTAATACTCACCCAACCAATTAGCCCTGGTCGTAACTCACAGAAGTATTTCAGGTCAAAATTTCCAATGTGAGGATTTAATTCACGTCCCATAAAAAAATCATAAAAGATATTCCCTACAAATAAGAATATATGCATGGTTCCTATGAATTTTCTGCCAATAACCACATAATAGATTATAAAACAACAGAGGAATAACATAAATAATTGGAGTTATTCTATTCTGAAATATTATTTTCCAATATTATTTTCACTTACCAGAATTTCCTCCAGGGGATAATTCTTGCTCAGCTGCTTTCAGAGAACGGGCATAGAGATAAATGCTCAACAATAAACTAAAAATTGTAGCACAGATAGCAAATTGCAGGAAGTGGTCACATAAATAATAAAGCTCCATTTCAAAATATAGAGAAATTCCAAAAGCTATAGCTGTTAGGATAAAAGCGCAAATTCCTTAAAAAAGAAAAGAAACAACAAGTGAGACACGCTTTTTCAAAAATAGGACAGGTACTATGATCTAATTAGTTTGCCACCAATTTTTTTATTGAAATTTGATGTGGGGGAATCAGATCATTTCCAAAATCTGTTTGAAACTATATGTAGTCCATTGTCCATCTGTGACATAGTGATATGTCTGAAATGACATGATTCTTTGTAACTGGCTAGAGAAATAAGAAATGCATGGCTGGAGAAATGAGGAAACATGGTTGCTCATACATCTCAGTTCAAGGAAGATATCCAAAAAGGAATAATTATCTATCCCTGTTGTGATTATGACTAGAGTAAACAAGCATGTATAAATCAAATCTCCGAACAACGGTGTGGAATAGTAATAGGACTCAACCAATTATTTCTCACTTAAATCCTAGACAATGGATTATCATTGCAGGATGTATTGCAGCCTACCAGAAACACTTCCACCACCATCAATACATATTAACACGCCCTCCATGACTGAATAAAGATTATTCATTCTGCAGTTGCAGGGGAAAAAATAAAATATTTTAAAAAAATAATTAACAGTTTGAGTACCATCCTTTAAATTAGATTTTATGAGGACAATTCATGATTCGCTAATATCAAAATAATGTGATAAATAATAAAATAAATAGCCACAATTTATTTATGTATTTAGTATACGGCATATCATACACGGATTTAATATATATTAACATTTCACCTAGTTTAAAAAAAAGCACATTAAAATATGAATGTTAAAAATATATATTCATTTATTTGGTTCGATTTATACCCCACCTCATTTCCTGGGTAAGATATCAATGCCTAGGCAATCTAACCATTGAAGTGCAACATTGTTTATATGAGAAAAATCAGACACTAGACAGATATAAAACTCAGCTTACATCTATACTTTGATCTACGGTTTGACGTGGGTCACCACAATCACACTGAGGAGATAATACTATGCTCCATTGAGTCCCAGCATATAACAAGTGAGGTGCACATTCTAGTCAAGATTGCTGCTGTGGAAGTTCAAAGCCTGGCACCATTTGCATGGGCTTATTTATAAGTCATCCTATATGTGGACATTCAGTAACTCATTTGGCTTTCCATTGGGAATTAATGTCAAAGTGGTTGACCAGAAGTTGTGCAAGTGCTAATAGCCACAATAGTTAACTTTTTAACAGTACATGTAATTTATTCATTGATAAACTAAAAAAATAAAAAGATTAAAAATATATCTGCCTGCTACCAAAAAGCAACACAGTTGGCCACACATATTTCACCAGGTATACCATTTCAGAATTGGGAGGTTATAACTTTGGTAGGAGGGCAGAGATCTGGCCCAAGGTCCCTACTTTGTGGGGTGCCTCAGGGTTCGGTTCTTTCGCCTCTTCTTTTTAACATCCACATGAAACCACTGGGTGAGAGTATCCACCGGCATGGGGTAACTTATCATCAGTATACTGATGATATCCAGTTATACATCTCTACCCCAGTCCAGTCCAGTGATGCTGTCGAGGTGATGTCCCAGTGCCTGGAGGCTGTGAGGATCTGGATGGGGACCAACAGACTCACTCAACCCTGACAAGACTGAGTGGCTGTGGATGTTTCTCCCTCATGGTCCAATGAATTGTCCAATTTTAACTCTGTGTGTGGGGGGGAGATTGACCTCCTCAGAACGGGTGCACAACTTGGGAGTTCTCCTGGACCCGCAACTACTATTGGAACAACATCTGACAGCTGTGGCCAGGGGAACTTTTGCACAGGTTCGCCTATTCCACCAGTTGCACTCTTCCTGGACTGGGAGGCTCTCCTTACAGTCACTCACACCCTCATCACTACCAGGTTAGACTACTGCAACGCGCTCTACATGGTACTTCCCTTGAAAAGCATCCAGAGACTCCAATTGGTCCAGAATGCAACCACAGGAGTGATCAAGGATGTGCCTCAGTACACACACATAACACCATTCCTCCATGAGCTGCACTGGCTCCCTATAGCCCTCCGGATGCAATTCAAGGTATTAGTGATGATCTTTAAATCTTTCCATGGCTTAGGACCAGGCTATCTTCAAGACCGCCTTCTTCTACCTTATCCCTCCCAGCACCCTGTAAGATCACACAGGGTTGGCCTTCTCCAGGTCCCATCAACTAAACAGTGTCGGCTGACGGGTCCGCGAAGGAGGGCCTTCTCTGTGGCTGCACCGGCCCTTTGGAACCAGTTCCCTGTTGAGATCCTGACTGTTCCTAGCCTGTTAGCCTTCTGCCGGCTGTTAAGACCTGCAAGCAGGCCTGGAACTAACTGACTCCCCCTGTATGAAAGCATAGTATGATTGCTATTGTATGTTTATATTCTTTAAACTTTACTATTTTAATGCAGTTTCTTTGTTTTAATAATTTTATTGTAACATTGTAATTTTTTACTGTTTTAATTGTTGTCAGTTGCAATTGTTGTTGCAACTTCCTTGGTTAGGAGAAGAAAGGTGGGCTACAAATGTAAATAAATAAGTAAGCAAATAAATAATAAAATAAACTGAAAAGCCCCATCCCGGATAACTATTTGTTATACTTTAGCATGGGAGAAAACTCAGAATAAATGTTCTGAAGATGATTTTAATGTGAATAGTAAAACATGGGAATATTTTGTAAGATATTCTGGTAGCATTTTTTCAGATGAACAAATTTTATTACAAAGCACTAATCCTTCATAAGGTATGGCTTAATTCATTTAATGTGTGGGTAATTAAATGATACAGGATTTAAATCTGTTAAGATATTCTGATCCTAAACAAGGCAGAGTTTTGTTATTTAATACAAGAATGTTGAGTTGAGATCAGAAGCTTGAGAGTAAAAATTGCAATATGTAATAGGTACTAATTGTATCAACATCAAATTAGTACATTCCAAAGAAACTGTAAATACATATTTACCATTTATTCTATACTCCAGCCTAATTCCATTCCGAAGTGGTATCCCTTCTACAATCTGAAAAGAAAAAGATATTTTCACATAAAATATTCATTTTCGTAGATCATGCAATAGTAAAAGAAATAATAGGATTTTTAACACTCACACTCTCTCCCATGACCACCTATACACACATAGAAATATAGAAAGCAGAACTCTGAACAGTACTATGAAATTTGAGCTTTCAACATTGAGGATGTAAAACAAAAAGTAACCACAAGCAGTCCTCAACTTACAACTACTGAGCCCACAATTTTTGTTGCTAAGTAAGTTAAGTGAGTTGTGCCTCATTTTACAATCTTTTTTGCCACAGTTAACAAATCACTGCAGTCATTAAGCAAATCTAGCTTCCCCCTCTGAGTTAGCTTACCAGAAATCTGCTGGGAAGGTTACAGATGGTGATCACATGACCCTGGGACAGTGCAACTGTCATAATACATGCCAGTTGCCAAGCACCTGAATTCTGATCATGTGACCAATGCAATGGTCATATTTGTGAAAAAAAGGTCACAAGTCACTTTTCCAGTGCTGTTGTAACTTTGAACAGTTTCTACCTAAACAAATGATTGTAAATCAAGTACTACCAGCACTAGATTTTACCATTCGGTTATAAAGACCATCTGGGAAAAGACTAGAACTATTGTATCCATCTTAATGTATTATCTATAGGAATAATGGCATTTTGTTTAGCATCCAATCTCTTGAATCTAAAGGTTTTATTCTCTAGAGCAGGTGTCAAACTCGATTTCATTGAGAGCCACATCAAGGTTGAATTTGACCTGGGGGGGGCAGAGTGGGCACGGTCAGTTTGATGTCACACATGGGACCACCTGTAATGGCCCAAGCTCTCTGCCAGTGAAAATGGAGCTCGGGAGAGCTGCATGCGGCCCTCGTGAGCTCCCTTTTTGGCTGTGATGGCCCCCTGCAACCCTCTGCCAGCAAAAATGGAGCTCCCTCCCAAGCTCCATTTTCGCTGGCAGAGGTACCGCAGGCCAATCCTTTGTTGTTTCCAAGGCGGCCCCGCAGGCCAGATCTAAGCACCCTGCACTAGAGTGTCTCCAAATAGATTCCAACCAGATTTGGTAGGAAAGCATGAAAGCCTTGTCAACTCCCTTTTCCTTCAGGTAGTTCAAAATCCCTGACAGATCCCTTCTATACACTGGATGATTTGTAGAATTCTATTCAACATTTCACAAGAGGAATCATTACCTGGAGGGAAATGTGTGTAACAAAAGCAATCTATAAAACAATCATTAAATAAGAAAGGCAAAATTAAAACAAGAACCCACTACTAACATATACCATTGGAAACTGAGACATTAAATCTTCTCTTCATCTCATGTAACCATTTGATAATGGGAGAGTCGAAATAACATTTATACTACATAAAACAGGATTTTTAAAAATGCTAGTTTAGAAATATGAAGTTACAATGCTGTTTTATAAATTAGATTTTTAAAAATCAAATTTCCACTTCCAGAAGTTTTACCTTTCCTATCGGCAGCAAGTAAAATAGGGCTTGGAGAAAGAACCAAAGAAGAAAGACACCAAACACTCTCATCTCCCATAAATTTTGGAAAGCTGGTAGTGGAGGAGGAAAATTCAGAAGATGGGGGTCTTTCTGTGAGCACATTAGCAACAAGTAGAACACAGTTCCAGGCAGAAGAAATATCATAAAGAAGGCACCTTAAAAAAAAGTTATACAATTATTAGAATCAATTCAATTCCAAGGAAACCTTCCAGCAAGAAAGATAACTAGTATCAACTAAAATAGTAGCTGTTTCTTTTAAAATGGATTTTAATGAAATTAAAGCAGACATGGTGGATATAATAATGTTGGGGAATAAAGCAGTGGACTTGATTGATGAAATTCTCCAAAGAATGGAGGAGAAGGAGGTGGAACTGGAGGATTTGGTAAACCGAGAATCGTATGGAGTTAAGGAGAAGGGGGTCGCTGAGGCAAATGAGGAGAAAAAGATGGCGACGGAGGGCGTCAAGGAAAATAAAGACATATGATCGTATTTTCTAAGATATACGATAAAAACAGACTTGACTAAGACTATGAAACAACTAAAAGATCAAAAGTAAAGGAAACTTCAGTTATGAATCAAAGGGTCCAGACTATTATGCAACTATAATTTATGACTTTCAAAACTAGCATACCGATTTTTGTTCCAAAAGATTTGTCTTCTTTTGTCTTCTGGCATACTTTTTCAATCCTTTTTGGTGTTTCAAAATTTTTCTCTTCTGCATACATCTCCTCTCTTCTCTTCTCCTCCTTTCTAGGATGCAAACTATATTGTTCCAGAATGCGTTCTCTTCTTCGCTCAGATTCAATTCTTTGCCGCTATACACAAATAGCAAAAGGGGAAAAAATAAACTGCTATCATCCATTAGTACACAATAAAGAACCCTCCTCAGGTCAAATATTATGGCTCTTAAAGTTTTCGTTTGTTTTTGTTGGATATCTATAGCAGTGATGGCTAACCTTTTCGGCATCGAGTGCCCAAAGCGTGTGCGCGCATCCCCAAAATGCAATACATGCATGTCCCCTGTGCATGCGGCCCACCCCCATTCATGCAATCCCTGTGCATGTATCCCACCCCCTGCATGAATGGCAGAGACCCGAAGAGCAGCTGGCCAGTGGGAGGCGACTGCCCATGCATGGCACAGCTGAGCTGGAGCAATGGCTAGCTTGCCCAGAGGGCTCTGCGTGTCACCTCTGGCACACGTGCCATAGGCTCGCCATCACAGATCTATAGCCATTATTTCCAAAAGTTCATTTCCTGGATTGGGAGTCCCTGCACTCAGCCACTCAAGCCCTGGTCTACTCTTGAAGTGTATTTGGAAGCTAAAACTGGTATAAAATGCAGCGCAAGGTCAGTTCTTGAGGCCCATGGAATGTGTGTATCCATGTTACATCATTGCTGCCAATTTGCTTCTAGGTACAATTCAAGGTGTTGGCAATCTCTTTTAAAGACCTTCATGGTATGGGCCCAGGCTATCTGAGGAACCGTCCAATGGGACTGACCAACCTCAGCCATGCTGCCGGAAAAGGCATATTGCAGACCCCATCAGTCCAAAAAAATTCATATTTCATACCTGTAAAGTGGCTTGAGTAGAATAATTCACTTCTGTGATATCTGGCTCTCCATTATACTGATTTGTATTATTTTCATGCAGCCTCTAGATTGAAAAAACAGGGTATTTAAAGAGAAATTATTTTATTAATAGTTACAATTAAACTTTGTAGTTATACCTGTTTATATATTATATAATAAATATTAAATATAGACATGAAAAGAAACCAGATTTATGGACAATGAATAAATATTTGAATCACATTATATACCGTAGTAATTTTATTTTATGCTTTTTTTGTACTAACAATTATAGAAAGTATTCAAAATGCACTAATAATAAATCCAATTACCATTTGGTTTGTAACATTACCAACATGCAAAAACACAAATTAACATTCAATTTATTGACAAAACATAAAATCCAAATCTTCTATAACAACTTTTAATAGTTTGTTTTAAAATGTCTTAGATACCAAGATGCTTTTCCCATGGGGGAAATGGTTCTGCAATTTCTGCAAATAAATCCTCAAAACTGGAAGCAATTTGAAGCATTGTTAATGTTCTAACCCTGTAAAAAGCCTATTTCATCAGAGACATGTCCAAAATACTTTAATCCAATTCCATTTCTGAGGATATACTTCCAGAAACTTCAAACCATTCTCAAAACATTATTTACTCTATAGATTGATCTCAGCTGGTGTTTTTTGTATCTTAGTCTCCCTGCCTATATTGTATATGTGTCTGATATGTACCTTGAAGATTTACATCTAAAGTCTGAAGGAATTTATTTATTTTATTTATTAGATTTATACCTCGCCTCTCTTCCCCTTCTCCATTGTCCTCAACACATTTAATTCCTTAATCTTAAGAGACATAAAAGTCTTAAGATTATTACTATAAAAATTATCTTTAAAGTTATGTGATGCAGAGTATGTACAACATTGGCAATCCAGGGCTAAGCCACTGAGAAAATTCCAAAGCATTCTATTTCTATCCAAACCACTTGGTGATGGAAATTCTGGCCACAATTACTACTTAAGGACTATCTATAAATCATCTCTGGTAATCAAAACAATGAATTTTCTTGTTGAAATTGGGTCAATTAAAAGGTTTTTAAGATAAAAATATTGTACTGGTATCAAAGAGTGATACATCCAAATATATTGCTGCTTTGATTAGAAGTCAATGCCAGGAATCCAATGTGGTTATCAATAGCATAAGGACATCCAATTTCTTCCTAGAATAGGGTGCTGTCATTGATGATACATCTCTTCCCTATGGAGACGATTGGTAGGAATCTCTGGCATGTAACTGAGTCTTTTGCAGTTCAGTGAAACCTGCATTTGCTTAAATAGTTTTTAAACCCTCAAAAACTTAAGTTCAGGTCTGGGGACAAATAGGGATAAATGCAACCTCCTTGGAGGTTTTCAATAGAGCAGAGAAGAACAGAATAGAACAGAATAATTTATTTGGCCAAGTGTGATTAAATACACAAGGAATTTGTCTCCAATATAGAAGCACAACTTGTTTTCAATTAAAGTTTCACATGCTCTGAAAAGACTTTTCCCTGATCCAAGCCAACCTATGACACAGTTGACATTCTAATTCTTAAATTATATTATTTCCTGGCTAGGGCATGCAAACCTCAATGGTAGCTGTAAATTGAACACTACCTAAGCTAGAATCAGCCAGAGGACTGTAGCCTTTTCCTAATTATTGATTCTTTGTCTATCTCACCAAGAATGAAATCAAACAGCTTACAAAATGAAAAGCTGGCAAAAGAGGTTGTATAGCTGCTCTGTTATCTCCTGCAGAAGCTTTTCTGAGAAAGCTATCACCAAGCTTTTCTGAGAAAGCTATCATCAGATGGCCAGCTGTCATCAGAGTGTTTTGAAATATCTTCTCCATCTTTAATAAATTTGCTGTAGTCACTAGGAATGCTAAGGGAGTGTTTTCTCAGGAACCTGGGAAAATTAAGGAACTTCAACAGGAAAATGCATAGATGCAAAGAATCGGACTTATCCATTTAAATATTAATATTTCACAAAAACTTCCAAAAAGTAAAACAGAAAATCTTAGGCCACCTTAATGACTCAAGATTTATTTTGAAGGAAGAAAACCAGCATTTTGGAACATGTCAATCTCCTCCTAGGCCAGTCACTTTCTTCCTTTCTGCTTGGAGGAATGAGGGAGGCCAAACCATCACAAAATGAATGTGGGACATGAAAGCTAAGCAGATTGGTGTTCTAGAAGGATGAAACCAGTGGGTTTGTTTTTAAGAGACAGAGGAATAATGCTACTGTAATCATAAAGATTGGGGAAGAATACTTAAGAGGTTGAAAACCTGCGACACTTACAGTACATGCTGCTTATCTGTAAAACTGACCTCTGCACCCTGAACTAAATAGTAATGTTTAAAGCCAAAAGGGGGAATGGGTAATTTCCAGGATTTTTGCTACCAAGATGGAAATTATTAGAATTAATTTTTGATTCTCCTCAAACTTGAAAAGTGAACCACCAACTTCATTTTTGTGAGGGGAGGGGGGGAGGAGAGGACTTTTCCAGAATTATATGCCTAACTCAATTTTAAGTACTCCAGATGAAGCAGGTTGTTACTGATCCTAAGTGATGGAGAGGTAAGGCATCTAATCTTCCTAGATTCTTTCTAATCCAGTTCCCTGGAGAAGCATGTTTCTGACTGAAAGCAGCATATGGTATGTAGCCAACATTTCTGCAAATACAGCTAGTTACATATTTTTGAGAAGAGAAAATACACCAAAGCAGGTGGCTATTCTACCAATACATTTGAATTCATTCCCTCTGGAGTTCTTTAGAAACAGTATTTCTTTTTTCCAAGATTTTATTTGTTAGAAAGTTGCTTAAATCTAATCTTTATCACAGTTACAAAGACCAATAATGCTAAACAATGCCTTACTCTAGATAATGCAGCATTCTAATATAAATTAGAACACTGATTTACCATCCTTTTATTGCAACAATGCTTGTAGATTCTTCAGTCAAAAAGCCTAAACTGAAGTATAGCTACTGAGCCATATTTTCTTTTACTTCTCATTAATGTCAATATAGCTGCAGAATGTCTAAATATAATGAAATATAAATACATATTTTGATGTTCAGCAACATGTATCAAACTCCATAATCTTACTCTCACTTTGATGGACTTTTCAGGTACTAGTGAACTGTGACAGATTGAGGTCTTCATAGGTATAGACAAAATCCATCATTTCAGGAATGGAACATTCTGCAAAGTTATGAACTAATCTCTTCTAACCCATGCCAATCCAACCAGTCCAGGAGTCATTAGGCAGTTTTCATGAATGAGAGGCTCTGTATATACCAAGTTCTTATTGAATCTTATCATGTATTGCTTCTTTGGTTTAACAAAGAAGAAATCATACAGAAATCACCAAAGTAACTTAAGTATCAAATTGTAGTTACCATAGTTTACAGCTATTGTTAGTATTCATTAGGTATAACAATAGCTACAACTGTGGAGCATGGATTGCCTTGTAATAAGCACTTGCAACAAAGACTGAGAAGTTGCAGGAAACTTTAAGTTCCTGAAGTAATATCTTAACTCCCTTGGAAAACTACTAAGTAGTTTTTATAATTTTCATGGATGCATGCTCTATTCCCGTGATGGCGAACCTATGACACGCATGCCCAAAATGGCACGTGGAGCTATGTCGACTGGCATGCAAGTCATCGCCCAGCTCAGCGCCACTGCGCATGGATGCGCTCCCCCCAGGCCCCGCACATGCGCACACAGCCCCAGTGTTCCCCCATCCTCTCTGCGCATGCACACGCAACCCCCCCAGGGGTTTGTTTCTAGGCCTGAAAAATTAGCTGAGGCATGGCAGAGCCGAAAAATAGCTGATTAACAAATGGTTTGGGTGAACTGGCAGCTAAATTTAGCAACCGGTTCACCCAAACCGCTTGTTAAATGGTTAGTTGGTACACTTACCATGAACGTCCATTCTCTGGGGATCCAGGATGGATCCAGTGACGTCACTTGGGCTACGGCCCTTTCAGGCAAGTCAGAACTGTTGCAGGGGTGAAGTTCCCTTCCTGCTCAGACATATACTACAGTAACTTCAATACAACATTAAACCCAACATAACGGAATTCCTTGGTAACACAAATCCCTGGAGGAATTACAGAATCCCCTGCAATCTTCACTGCCCCGCAAGGTCAGAAAGGCGGGGCACCGGGCCCATCCTGGATCCCCAGAGAATGGATGTTCACAGTAAGTGTACCAACTAACCATTCTCCTGAGGATCCACAATGGGCCCGGTGACGTCACTTGGGTGCCACTGCCTCAGCTGTAACCAGGCGGACCGAGTTGCAGAAGTGACGGATTGTAAGACATGCTGACCAAACTCCACCTTGCTAGCCGCAAAGGCATCTACCTTGTAATGGGATACAAAGGTGTTGGGAGAACTCCAAGTAGCTGCCCTGCAATTCTTATCCAGGGAGGGGTACACTCTAAAGGCCGCCGTAGTAGCAGCCCCTCTAGTGGAGTGGACCACTATCCCTTTGGGAAGAATGACCCCCTGAACCTTATACGCTGTTACAATAGCCTCCCTAACCCATTTAGAAATAGTGGCCAGGGAAGCCTTCTGACCCCGTCACTTCTGCTGGAACAGTACAAACAGTGCCTCAGACCTCCTGAAGTCGCTGTTCTGTCCAGATAGAATAGGAATGCCCGTAGGACATCCATCTGATGCCATTCCCTCTCCTGACTACAAGGGTTGGGATAAAAGTTTGGGAGTATAGTCTCTGCCTCCCGGTGGAAGACTGAGTTGACTTTTGGTAAAAAGGTGGGGTCCGGCCTGAGCACAATCCTGTCATGATGCTTGAAAACGAATTGTGTTGACATTGAAAGGGCCGCCAATTCGGACACCCTTCTGGCCGAAACAATTTCAGTCAAGAAGGCTACTTTAAGGGAGAGTTCTTTAAGCGTGCACGTTGCCCGTGGTTCGAAGGGGGGTCTTGACAAGGCCTGTAGGACAAGCGAAAGATCCCAGGAAGGGGCCCAGACCACTGAGGGAGGGTTTAATAAGGCCACTCCATTTAGAAATTTTTTAACGTGTGGGTGCTTAGTCAGTCTCAACCCCTTGGGATGACCCAGCACAGCGGCTATGGCAAAAACCTGCCTGCGAAGACTGGAGGTGCTCAAGCCTCGTTCGAGACCAGATTCAAAAACCCCAACAATTCAGAAATCCCCAATTTCTCTGGGACCACCGAGCGAGTTTCACACCATTTCTCTAGTGCAGTCCATATACAAGCATAAATCTTGTTAGTAGAGACCCTCCTACAAGCCATGAGAGTGTTAATCACCGAGCTGGAGTACCCACAGTTAGTTAAACGTCTCCGCTCAATCTCCAGGCTGTTGGGGTGTGTGGCCTGACCAGCGGCGATGCCAGAGGTTTTCTCCACAGCTGCTATGGGATCCTCTGGAATTCTGTCGATTTCGGGGGCTCAGGATTGAGCCTAACTCTGACCTGGAGGCTCAAAGGGATGAGGAAGAACCCGGGAGCAGAGGGGACTTGCCATTTCCCCTCTGGATCGTACGGTTTTCATCCAGTACCGAATCGAA
>JANHGC010002594.1:79638-90544 GCA_027560395.1 Boaedon fuliginosus | reverse complement strand
TGAAGTCTCCGAGTGCTCCTCAAGGGCAGCCCCATGTAGAGAGCATTGCAGTAGTCCAAACGCGAGGTGATAAGGGCATGAGTAACTGTGAGCAGGGCATCTCGGTCCAGAAAGGGACGCAACTGGCATACCAGGCGAACCTGGCCAAAGGCCCCCCTAGCCACGGCCGTCAAATGATCTTCCAAATTTAGCCGTGAGTCTAGGAGGACACCCAGATTGCGAGCCCTCTCTGAGCGGGTCAACACCTCCCCCATTTCCAATGATGGAACATAATGGACAAAACAAGATGCCAGTATCCACAGCCACTCAGTCTTGTTGGGATTGAGCCTAAGCCTGTTCATCCCCATCCAGATCCGTACAGCCTCCAGTCAACTGGACATGTCAAGGGCATCATTGGGATGGTTTGGGGTGGAGATAAAAAGTTGGGTATTATCTGCATATTGATGATACCGTACCCCGAACCCCCGGATGATCTCACCCAGTGGCTTCATATAAATGTTGAACAGGAGAGGGGAGAGAACCGACCCGAGGTACCCCACAGGGAAGAGACCTAGGAGTCAATCTCTGCCCCCCTGCCAACACAAATTGCAATCGGTCAGAGAGGTAGGAGGAGAACCACCACAAAACAGTGCCTCCCACTCCCAACCCCTCCAGCCGTCCCCGCAAGATACTATGGTCGATGGTATCGAAAGCCGCTGAGAGGTCAAGTAAGACCAGGACAGAAGAATAACCCCTGTCCCGGGCACACCAGAGATCATCAACCAGTGCAATGAATTAATATTTACATAGAAAAATTAATATTAAATAATTGAAATTATACTTTAGAATATTAATAGCAGGAATTTAGGTTAGCTTTACTATACTTTTTAATGGAATGAAACATATACTGTCGGGAAATGTATTATCTTAAATTGATTAGAAATGAAGAGTTAGGGGAAAAAATGATGATTTAATATTAAAAAATTTTAAGAACATGAAAATTATGTAATAAAATGGAAGTATAAAGATGAATGCAAGAAAAAAATGTAAAACCCAATGGGGTCCATTTTGAGTTATTTTAATATTTGTTTTATTTCTGAAAAATAATAACAAAAAAAAGAAATCAGTGCTAGGAGACTGAGATGAAGTTTGAAAGTGGTGGTATTAAAAAGCACTGGTGAACGGCGGAAAGAACTGAAGTAAGTGGCGTACGGAGCTTGAGACTGGATTTGAGTAGAGGCTGTCAAAGAAAAGTTGGTGAGCAGCAATGTTAGCTGAACCTCAACTCTGGCTGGACAGAGTCCATTGAGGTGACTGGGGTGGGTCTTAGTCCTGTTATCTGGGAAGAGTTTGTCCCTGTGGCCCCTGATGATGTGGACAAGGTCGTAGATGCGGTGAGTGCCAGCACTTGTTTACTGGACCCATGCCCCTCCTGGTTGGTCTCGGCTAGCCGGGAGGTGACACACAGCTGGCTCCAGTTGGTTATAAACGCTTCTTTGAGAGAGGGGTTCTTCCCGCCTGCCTTGAAGGAGGCGGTGGTAAGACTGTTGTTTTGAACAACTTTCGTCCTGTCTCCAACCTTCCATTCTGTGCAAGGTTGTTGAGAAGGTGGTGGCCTCTCAGCTCTTGCGTACCTTGAAGGAAGCTGATTAACTAGATCCTTTGCAGTCTGGTTTCAGACCCGGGTACAGTACCGAGATAGCATTGGTCGCACTAATGGATAATCTCTGGTGTGCCCGGGATAGGGGGATTTCCTCTATCCTGTGCTTCTTGACCTCTCAGCAGCTTTCAATACCATCGACCATGGTATCCTTCTGGGGCAGCTTAGAGGATTGGGAGTGGGAGGCACCATATTGTGGTGGCTCTCCTCCTACCTCTCGGGCCGTTCCCAGTCGGTTTTGGTGGGGGGACAGAGATCGAGCCCAAAAGCCCTGCCTTGCAGGGTTCCTCAGGACTCGATCCTTTCCCCTCTCCTTTTTAACATATACATGAAACCGCTGGGTGAGATCATCCGACGACATGGGGTCGGGTATCATCAGTACACTGATGATAGTTATACATTTCAGCCCCTGATCAAATTAGTGATGCCGCCGAGGTGATGTCCCGGTGTCTGGAGGATGTAAAGGTCTGGATGAGGACCAATAGGCTCAGGCTCAACCCTGACAAGACTGAGTGGCTGTGGGTATTGCCCCCCCCCCGGTCCGGTTGATCTTCCATTACTACGCTGGGGGGAGACAAATTGCTCCCCTCAGAATGGTTGTGCAACTTGGGGGTGCTCTTGGATCCGCAGCTACAATTGGATTACCATCTTTCAGCTGTGGCCAAGGGTGCCTATGCACAGGTTCGCCTGCTGCACCAGTTGTGCCCCTTCCTGGACTGGGAGGCTCTTCTCACAGTTACTCATGCCCTCGTCACCTCACAGTTGTAATTGTAATGCGCTCTACATGGGGCTGCCCTTGAAGAGCACTCGGAGACTTCAACTGGTACAAAATGCAGCCATGCGAGTGATTGAGGGTGTATCTCGGTGCACCCATATAACACCCATCGTCTGTGAGCTGCATTGGTTGCCAGTAGTCTTCCGGGTGCAATTTAAGGTGCTCCCAGTGCCCAGTTAGATCCCACACTCGGCTTGCTATGGGTCCCGTCAGCCAAACAATGTTGGCTGGCGGGTCCCCTGCTAAAGCCTTCTCTGTGGAACCAGCTTCCCCCCGAGATTAGGACCATCCCCACCTTGTTGGCCTTCTGAAAAGCCACAAAGGCCTGGTTTTGTTGGTGGGCCTGGAATTGATTACCGCTCCCTCTTGAATGCTTTGTTCATTGTTCTGTTTAATATTTTACATTGTACTGATTGTTTTATAGTAATTGTTGTTAGCCGCCTCGAGTTCCCTTTGACCGGGAAAATGCGGTGAGGTATAAATCTAAATAAATAAATAATGAATCATGCACCATTTTATGAACTTTTTTGCCATGGAAGTTAAGCAAATCATTGTAGTTATTAAAGAACATGTCATTATACAATTCTGGCTTCTCCCATTGAATGTCTTGTCATAAGCTGGCTGGGAATGTTGCAAATGAAGATCACATGGCTGCAGGGCACTGCAACCGTCATAAAATACATGCTGATTGCCAAGCATCTGAATTTTGATCACGACTATGAAGATGCAGTGATGGTCATAAGTGCAAGGAGCAGTTTTAAGTCATTTTTTTCCAGTGCTGTTGTAACTTTGAAAGGTCACTAAATGAATGGTTGCAAGTCAATTAGTCTGCATTTATCGATTGCCTTGGACAGCTGTTACGCGTGATAAAAAATCCCACGTTTATTACTTTCACAGCACATCTCCCTCAGTTCATTGTTTGCCATTTATGTATGTATGTATGTATGTATGTATGTATGTATGTATGTATGATTTATACCCCACCTCATTTCCCTGATCAGAGGAACTCGTCAGCCAGCACCCATTTTCCTAAGTCTGACCTGTTTTTTTTTTCTCCATATGTTCTCCCTTAACCCCACGGAGTGCCCAAACAAGCCATCTTTTCCTGAACTGCTTTTGTCCACAGGACATTTGTGTCCCTTAAAAAGTGCTAACTGAAAGTTAACAAGCCCCACTCTGTGACCTCATTTGATTAAATCTCTCTGCCAGCTCATGCTATTGCCTGACACTGACAAGACCCTAATCAGTTTCACACAAGTCTTTTCTTTGCCTCCTAAGCAGCTTGCATCTCACAACCCAGACCATGCTAGTCCAACCGCTGGCACGAGTGCATTCCTTTCCTCATGTATTCCCTGCTGTGTGTCTGCTTGTTCTCTTGTAATTTTTAATGAGTTCCATAAACCTCCTCCACCATTTGGGCTCACCCAACTATATGGGGTCATATAGGTCTGGTGATGTAATGCAAAGAAAAGCTGAAGTAAAGCTGTAAGCTCAATTTTAGTCATGTGATATTCAGTTAACAACTGTACTGTTTAACTGCCAAATTGCCAGGATCAATTATACTTGTTAAACAAGGACTATCTGTATATATACTTACAAATCAGAAACCATAAATTTAAAAAATATAAAAAATAATTGACACTATGTATTATAAATTACCTACCTACTATATTAGGCTATAGTATAAATTAATTATCTACTATATAAGGCATTACATAACATTTATAAAATTAATTCTCTACTGGGAATGGCAATCTTTCTGTCACACGCTATTCCAAGGGAAGTTCATTGTGCTGAGGATGAATCACTTTAGGCCATTTTATTCCTTGTATGTTGCAACAGACAATAGATTTTGTTTGGAATGAATTTTTTTTGTTTGCTAGAGAGAGATAGTAATAGATGTCATTAGGGTAACCTGCCTTCACAAGTCTTACATTCTAATAAATCCTACTAAATTTTGCTCTTATTCATAGACATGTGAGTTTTGCGGGGGAAATTGTGCAAATAATAATGATTCATAGTAGTATATTAATCCATTGACAATCACTTGAGGATTGGCTAATCTGACTGACAATCAGGGATGGGTTTCTCCCGGCTCACTGGTTACCCGCTTTGTGGACACGCTTCCCGATCGGCAGTCAAAAGCGCACTGCGCGGGATCGCCTTCAAAATCTTCGTGGTATTCTGAAAACACTCTGATCCAACAGCTGTGCACACCTCTGCAGGAAGAATGGTCTAATTAGGATGGCCTGTTATAAAAAGTTTTTGCATAGAATTGGAATCTATGGAAACTAGGAAGTGTTTGGGACTGAATTCACTAGAGATTTATTAATGCCATGGTTGGTATCTGAAAGAGGAACTTCAGTGGGGCTGTTAATACAATTGTACCATGTGCTCTCTCTGAATCACTTCAAAACTTGTCCTATGGTACCAGGGCCATCTGATTTTTAATTTCTTGATTCCAACAAAGGAGACTATTTGTAGCTCAGGGTTGAAATGAGGGGTCTTTGTTGCTCTCCCAGCTTGATTGTTTTCTTGCAGATGTTTCATTCAAACTAGGTAGTGTCATAAGTGCACCAAGGACCCGTAATTTCTTGATCTTTTAAAAAAATTGTAAAGTGCTGTAAGACTATACTAATCACTTGAAATGCCAACATCATACAACATTGTAACGACCAAATATGTTCAAAGAGTGAAATTTTAAGCATGGAAAAAGTTCTAGCCCATATCTCTTATGAGAATGTTCAGGGGTTCCAGACCTCCTTTATCTCATTTCTCCCCAAACTATTTGCCATAAAAACTCCCTGCATGCATTGAGGCTCTTCAACAATTAAGGATCCTGATTTTCCAGAGTCCCCATTTGTACAAACAGCCTCAAATAATAGAGGTTATTTCTGTAAACACTCACCTTTCGAATAGCTCACAAAACATTGCTGGACCAGTGCTCCAAAAAGTATGATTAACTGATACTACAATAATTTCCCCATTTCCTCCCTCCAGTGTAGTTATTTGCTTACTTCTGAATATAAATAACCTTTCCTCTTACCTCCAATTCACAAGTAGGCATCTACAAATTAAAAAAAATGTTTTTATGCTACTTTTCATTAAAAGAATGAAAAAATAAAGCTCTGCTTTTGTAAATACAGTACACTGTTAGTATTTTAGCAATTATTCATCATAACACCCATCCCTAGTCAATAATCTACAAATTATCTCTCAGTATGTTCTTCAATGTAGCATTTTAGAACCTACCAATTTCATCACATTATTCTGCTGAAATTTGGTCATACTCTCTGTTTGACACTACGATAATCAAATTTCATTAATGACACTAAATTGCTATTAACGTGGTTCTTGTGTTTTTATTTATTTTTAATTGTTTTAAACGCATGGGACCTTTTAGAGCAGTCACTTTTTATAAGAATCTATCTTGTCAAATCATATACATGGAATTATCTAATGTGATAAACAATTTTATTAGAAACCTGTTTCCAGAACAATTTTAACTGTACAATAACTTGACAAAGAAAAATGCCAGAAGAGGGAAAAAAGGATGGAAATTATTCAATTACAACCAGGAAATTCACTGTGAAGTTCTCAACAAAGGCAAAGTTGTGAGCAAAACTCTGTGAGTGATTTTGTGGAGTTAGATATACATTTAGAGCATAAATAAACAACATGAAGAGAAATCAATGTGGAGAAGCAACATCAACATGAACATTAAGCATCACTGTTGAATTATGAACTTTTTGGCTGAGGTAGTACTTTTAATATGCTATGGATTCAGAAGGGTAATAAAGGTAATGTAAAGAAAACAGGTGTAAGTCCCTCCCCCCCATAACATGAAGTTTCACAAACAATAATAAGAGCACGTATATATTGCAATTTTATTTCTTCTGCTCAAACAAAACAGCGTTAGCATTTAAGAAATTTTAAAATGACACAATATAGTAAAAATAGCAGAGAATTAACTGAGAAACTCAAAAAGAAGTAAAACTAAATGCATGAAATTGTAACATTCATTAATGTTTCATCTTCAGTTTTGATTGACACTTGATGCTTGCAAATCTTTTAAACAATGAACTTTTTTCATGACAACTCTGAAGAGATTTCAGCACCAGCACTAAGATTTGTACATTCAGTTTGTATTCAATTGACTTATTAGCCATTTGTGTATGATAGGACAGGTTTATCACAGATCAGATCACAGTGTTGAGGAAAGCATCGCCTTCCTGGAATTAAAAGTGATCCCCTAAACCATATTCAGCTTAAGGCATCTACTTACAAAAGCACAGGAACCATCATTACATTTTCAAAGAAGAATTATTAAAAGAATCTAATAACCTGTAGCTAATTTTACTTACAGGATTATCTGGCAATGGCATAACTGTCACTATTACAGCCTGATTTAACAGTTTAACTAAACTGAGATTCCTGAAATGGTTCAGTTCAGGATAATGCTAACTATGCATGTTGAAAGACAAGGTCTTAGTTTCATTTTTTTTCCCCTTTACACAGAACTCATTAATTTTAGACCAAGGCACAAAACGTTTAGTGCATTAACCAGTTTCATTCACAATCTAGTAACTTAATGTTCTTACCTTTGGACCACTTACATGTTTAAGATTCTGCGAGCCCATCTTTGAATTTTCTTTACAAACAAAATCAACATGATTTCTGACAGGAATAAGCATTTTAGCTTATACTGCTTAAACATACATTACTTTCGAAAGATGAAAATGCCTCCTCTTAATTTCAAGCAATTATTTGCTTTGAGATTTAAATGCCTTCAATTAAAAAATATGGAAAAATAATTTAAAGCCATGGCCACTGATTACATGTTATAAGCCATATTTCTGTTTTATACAAAGAGGGAAAACAAGACTGTTTGTCTGAAAACAGCCAAAATGGGCTGTTTATTTGCTTTGGTGTCCAATACTTAGGGAGGATATGCTAGTTAAAGCTTTCTTGTGAACTAAACTGGATGTTAACTGAGTAAATTAAGAAAGCAAGTAATTAAACTCAAACATCATTTTGAAATCAGCATAGGTCATAAAATCAGTATTCCACTATTGCAACATGGAGAATTTAAGATGTAATCAGGAATACATAATTTGTTCCAAACCACAAAACAGATTACACACAGAAGTTTAAAAAATTGTAATGCAAATGTATAAATAGGGAAAGAGATAAAACTCGATGTGATTTTTCTTCCCTCTAAAACTAGATTGCTACATCAATTCTTAAGACTTTTTCTGTTTTTTTCTTTTTCTTTTTTTCCACATGTCAATATTTAATTGTGAAATAAAATCCAGTGCATGGTGACAAAAATAGGAGCAAACCAAAAAATACCAATAGAGTAATACTTTCCCCCCAATCCCGTTTCTTCTCACTTTACTGACAGTGATCATTTACAAATTCAGGTTAAAACAAGCTTTGTTACGGTCAGTGATGGAGAAGAATAGAAAAATAACACATGATTTATTTATTTTAGGATCATACCAAAACTTAATTCAATGAACAAATGTAGGTAGCCAATGTGAAAATAATATACTATTACTTTTCATTGCCTGTTTTAAAATTTTCTTCTAAGTATTATCCTGATGCTTAATGCTTAACTTTGTATCAAGCTGAAAAAAGAAGCAAAAAGCAGGGTTTCAAGAACCACTACTGAAACATTACTAAGTTTGAAATACAAATGAAATGATACAAAAAGTATTAAGTACCTGGTTCTATTTAACATATTTACTGATAAATCACATTTTCCTTATTATTACACATGCATGCAATATAAGGAAAAAGAGTGCAGCAATTAATACAAATTGTTTAAATAAAAAAGTTGCCCCAATTCCCAACCCAACACCTCCCCAAGTTTTGCCTGGGCATTAACTAGGCCTTATTGTAAAAAGGCTATTTAATATTTGTGGCATGCAAGAATGGTTTAAATTAAAAGCCAACTCTGTGGTTATTTATGTTACAAAAATGTCTGCATGCATAAATTTTAAAAGCTCAAAAACCTATGGTAAGTCTATAACAATCTAACAATTTACATTTGATCATATTGATTTGTATTCAGGAGAAGTCTCAGATTTGGTAAAGCATATCATTTTAGGAAGGCATCTATATCTTTATAATCTGGGCAGCATTTGCATTTTTCTTTAAAAAACTTCATGAAGGTTAATCAGAGAGGCTTGCTTATCCTAAGAATCCAATATTCAATATACCATGATCTTCTGGATCTCTCATTCATCAACATTGGGTTTTACAGTATTCTATGCTGTGAATTGAAGTCATGCTTTGTTTTTAATCAAGGAAATATCTAATGCGATAGGAAGACTACCTGAGATACAGTTGTATGTCAATCTCACCTGCTAAATTCTCTACTAAGAAAACCTCTCTGAAAAGCCTCCTTAAGTTTTTCTCCTTTTTAAAAACTTAATACACTGTAAATATGCAACTTCAATATTGATATGAAACATTTCAATGCACCTGCCTCACAGGCTTATGATTTTCTGCATAAATCATTGCCACGATTTAAGACTATTTTCCATCTTGTTGAAAGTCAGAAAACAGCAGCAAAAGGAAATAGTGTATCACCATATTGTTGTCTGAAAGTTCAGAATCTTGTTTTCTCCTTCTTTCAAGAATATTTTTCCATTATCTTCCAGCAGCTCACAAAATGTAGCTGATTTTGTGCAAGACCAGTGGTCCAAACAGCTTAGTCCTAATCTTTCTACACTGTATTCGACTTGTTCAGTTCTTGTCGAATTGCTGGTTTGAGGATTGGAGGGGAAAAAAAACAGTCTGTTAACTGATGAAGAAAATGTGAAGTGATAAAAGCTTTGTCTATTAAAATATTAAAAATCAGATAGCACCCCAATATTACTGTATTATATTGTTTGATTCACAATATTTACATGTTTGATTTACCAAGTAAATAGAAAATGAAGTGGAAATATTGTAGAACACTGTGTTTGGACAAATAGCACTGTTTGTTTTAGGGATTATGTTCAAACTGAAATTTGATGAAAACTGGGAGACAAAAACATAAACATATTTTTTCAAGATATATAGTAAAGTCCAAGATGCATGAAAACATGAAAGGTAAATTTGAAAACATATTTAGGTTGCCTAAGAATAATTATGACTATATGTGAGACAAAGATTTTTAGGAAATATTTATTTGCTACTATTATTCATAGGTATCAGTGATGGAAATCCAACTGATTCCTGTTGTTGCTCCTGCTTGCCTCCGTGTGGCTGCGATATGGTAAAATATAAAAGGATCAATTAAAAGGATCCTTTGAGGGGAAATTATGTCTGTAAAATCCAAGTGATGTAAGTGATGAAAATGTACAAAATATACATCTTTTGGGTAATCAACACACATTTTATATAACTTACAATACAACAGTATCGCCTGATTTACCAAAAATGGCATTTTCCCATTATTTCAGAATGAAGTCCAAACTTAATATTCTATCAATTACATATTTTATCGATTACACCCAGAAGCAAAAACTGAGGTGTTTTTGTACTGCATCTCCTGTCTATCTTTCTATAGTTTGGGGCGGGGGATCAAATAATGACTCTCTCTAAAAAACAATACAGCTAAAAAAAAACAATACAAAAATCAGTATGTTATTGATTTTTGTATTGTTTTTTTTTTAGCTTATTGTTTTTAATTCAATAAACTTTTGTTAAAAAAAATTATTAAATAATGACTCTCTGAATTTTATTTTAATTTTTATGGTATTATTTACTTTTATCTATAATAAATTTTATATTTAACATGTCACTTCATGTGAGATAAGTGGTCATATAAATTTGACAAAAGAGATGATTACAGTATATTAATGAGTTTTCATTATATATTTTCTTGTCAGCTACACCTTGGGAAGAGATGGTTTCAAAAATCAGCTAAGAAATGAAGTATAAAATTAAATAAAATGACTGATATGAAGTTTGATGTGTTCCTACTGGAACTGAAAAGTCATAACCAGACCCATTCAATAAAAACTGAAATTATGATAGTGAAAGACTGGGAAGGAAAAATGAGACAAATGGAATTTTCAAACTTCTAATGCATCCTAAAATTGCATAGGAACTCCCTTCCCCAAATAGTCACAAATTTATATACTTACCATCAATTAATTCTTCTTTTAGTTTTGTTAGTTCCTTTCTCATTTCCTCTAAAATATCCTGTGATAATAGAACAAGGTTAAGTTTATTTTTTCCAAAGATATTCAAAATTGCCAAAAATAGTGTCTGTTCTCTGATGTAAACTAAATTAAAATTTATTGAAATAAAAAATTTCAAGAATCTGGGTAAAATATTCTCCTTACTTTTTTTACAAAGAATTCATATGCCTTCAAATCTGTATGTTCATATGCCTAAATTGAACTAATGTTGATATCTAGTTAAAACATTTTAAAAGACTTTGATGTTGGGAGCACTGTTTCTGTAGATCTTATGATAAAATATTTTAGCAG
>JANHGC010002594.1:56941-69536 GCA_027560395.1 Boaedon fuliginosus | reverse complement strand
AGCCTGGTGAGATTCGATCTGACAACCTGCTGAACAAGTCAGCAGAGATAAGGCTGCAGGGCTGCATTGAACCACTGAGCCACCGAATTGCGGTGCCTGTATTTTATATACAGCTATATAAAAAGTTAGATGTATTTTACATGCGGTTTATGGAATGAAATTAAGAGGGTGAGTTTTTCAGGTCCTTGTCTTATTTTTTTCCGAAGCTTTCTTAATCTTCTTGAATGCCAAAGTCTGCATGAAAAACAGAAGCCGCAAAGGAGCCAAAATCTTAAGGATATGGCGTTGTAACACCCTAAGCGACAGGGTTTTTCCTGGGAGCTGCATTTATATCAAGTCATTGCTTCTGCCACTTTTTTAAAAAAATATTAATTTATTTCTCTATGTAAATCAGACTCTGTGTGTGTGTGTGTGTGTATGTGGTATGTGTATTTGTATGTGCCATATAGGCTCTTCCGTGCCTGTACCAATCTCGCCCAAACCTGCCACGCAGATCAGTTACCCTCTGGAGACAAGCACTGTGGGGGTCACACACACCATCCACACTTCTGCGCCCCCTAAAAAAAGCTGCTGAACCCCAACACTGGCAAACCAGCACAATTTATTCCGGCGCTCCACAAGCGGCGCCAGAGAGCAGCTTTGCGCTGCACTCTGTGTGTGCGCGCGTGTGTGTGTACTGCGCATGTGCAGTACAGCCCTTCCGGCTGACTCTGCAGGAAGCGGCCGGGACGAATATACCTGGGCGAAGCTGGGTAATCAGCTGGTCGTAATATAAAATACAAAGGAAAATGAAAATAATGGAAACTAGGGGAAGAAAAGGGGAAGAGGAGAAAGTGTGTGTGTGTGGGGGGGGAGAAAAGCATTGACTTCTGACTCTTTTTAGCACCGTAGAAGCTAATAACGTTCCAATCTCAAACGTTTTACTTTCGCACAGTAATATATACTTAGCCATTTCTCAAATAGTCAACCGCTCTAATCAGCAAAACCAAATCAAACTTTCAAGAGTCGCACAGGTTGGGTATTTAAAGCGTCAGCTTATTTCCAGGCCTAGAGAATTTTGCTCAGGAGCAGGGCTGGTATTTTATCCTGGGCCTACAGAGCTGCGATGCCCTAAGCACTCCTGCCAGTTTCTCCCCTTCCCGCTTTGGATCTGCTAAAGGAGATAACGAAAGCTGGCGGGCTTTGCTTAAGGGGCAAGTCCGTTTCTGCGGTGGTCGTCTCCATGCTGCGTCGCAAAACGTTTATTTTCCACTGGAAAACGAGAAACAGCTGCTGTAGTTTGAGGGGCGGATTGAGTCATTCCAGAGCAGAAGCTCAGCCTGCAGGATAAATCTTCTCTCTGGCCTCTGTGGGACAATTTAAAACAATTCCCGTTAAGCAGAGAAGTGGGATGAGGCTAGAAAGCCAGCACTATATCCCTAAAGCCAAGGAATTGCTATTGGAAAAAAAAAAACCAAACGAGCATAGCTACTTTTACTTCTTCAATAGTTTATTTTATTTTATTTTAAATTAACTCCGTTTCCAGTTGTAGAGTTGGGGTGGCACTCAAAGACCTTCAGCATTTTACCCCCTAGCATAGTCAGCCCACCTAACACATGGCATAATCATAGCTTATGTTTGCACATCTGGGAGGAAACTTGAGCCTCGGTGGCGCAGGGGTTCAATGCAGCCCTGCAGCCTTATCTCTGCTGACTTGTTCAGCAGGTGGTCAGATCGAACCTCACCAGGCTCAAGGTTGAGTCAGCCTTCCGTCCTTTTCAAGGTCGGTAGAATGAGGACCCCAGATTGTTTGGGGGGGCAATAGCCGTAACCGCCTCGAGTTCTACTTAACCGGGGAAATGAGGCGGGGTATAAATCAAATTAAAACAAACAAATAAATAGATAAATAAAAGGGAGCAAAAGGGAGCGAGGGGCCGAGTCGTGGGAGAGGACCTAAACCTGCCTCGCTCCGCGTTTCCACCTCAAACGCTGCCCTGCCCTTCCTCCCCTCTTGACCCAGCGGCCCTGCGACCCATCCTCCCCAGCCGCAGGCCCTCACCGGAGACGGCGGGTGCTTCCTCAGGGCGGCGACGAAATCCACCTCCTTGTATTCCGCGGCCGGCTGGCTCTCGCCGTGCTGCTTGAGCCGCTCGTCGGTACAGAAGTGGAAATCCATCGGCCGGGTGGTGTGGCTGCTGGTCTTCACCGGTTGCCCTGAAAGAGGGGAAAGAGGGAGATCGGACAAGTCAGCCAGGCCGCAACTCGAGTTCCCCAGATGGGTGAAGAGAGGCGGGATGTAAGTCCAATAAATATAATATAATATATAATATAACTCGAATATAATGCATAATATAACTCGAAGGTTCCTCGGTGGCCTGTGAGCTTGGCTCTTTTTCTTCCAGGCCTTTCGTGACCCAGGGAGGGTGCAGGATCAGTGCTGGGAGGGAGGGAGGTTGGAGGAGGAGGAAGAGGAAGAAGGGGAGGAGGAGGGGGAAGGACTGGAGGATCCTTGGGGGGTTTTCTTCCAGACCGTATTATGATCAAGGTAGGAATCATGGCTACAAGGAAGGAGGAGGAGAACTGTCCTTGGTGCTCTCTGAGCCTGGCTATTTTCTTGCTGGCATTTCATTACCCAGCTAGGGAACTTCATGAGTGCTAGAAGGAATTGCATATCAAGAGAGAGCAAACCCCATTGTTGTGGCTCTGCAGCGTGCTGCTCAGCTCCCAGAAGAAAAGGTTAACCACCACCGCACTAGAATATCTATATCTATAAAAGAGAGGTGGGGTGCGGAGGTGTGTTTGCGTGTGCTCTATACAAACTTTCAGTTCTGCGCCAATCGACCTCAAACTTGGCAGAGAGGTAGAAAAGTGTAGTAAGATCAGCACTGTTGAGGTCTGCAAAGGGTAGGGGCCCTTTTTGACCCCTTTTTTGGGGTGCAAAGAGGACACTCTTCAATAACAAGCAGCAACTCTCAACTGAGCACATGCAGTTTTACCTCTCTCTACTGAGCATGTGCAGTTTTCAAACTGACTGAGGCATTATATTCAAACCTCTGAGGCACCATGTTTTATACATACAATTTCTAGATTTGCCCCAGCAGCGACAGCCCCAAGACACATGGAGCATCCCACCCTGCCAAGTAAGGTCACCTACAATGTTGGAGGGGGCACAAGGGCTTAAGAAGGCCTGCAAATGGCTGGAGCCCACTGCCCCTGTAAAGCCCTGGCTGATTTCCTCAGACCCGGCCTGCCCTTGGCCTAGAGAGAGCAGAGATGTGGGAATGGGTGCCAGGAGCTTAAGAAGGTCTGCAAACAATGTGGGAGGGGGCGCTGGGGGCTTCAGAGGGCCCACAAACAATGTCACACAAATATACTTCTTTAAAAAAATAACCTGAGCAAGGCTGGGTAATAAGCTACTTAACAATAAAAGGTTAACTTACAAAATGGCTAATAGTTGTTCTTACTGCAGGTTCCATTGACAGATGGAAGTGGTGGGTCCGCCATTTTGTCCAGCAGGAAAGTCATTGGCACAAAACCCAGCGGCGGGAAATTTAAATGTGTGACTGTTAGTGACGGAAAATCTGCCACTGGGTTTGCTGCCATTTTGGGCTGGCCTGGGTAATGGCATAGTCTTTTACTGGGGTCATTGGTATCCCTGAAACCATTGCCATTATTTCCACCGCTTCTGCTGCACTGCTTCTTCTTGCTCTTGCCATCATTTCTGCCACCTCTGGGGTTGTTGTCGCCATCTCCACTGCCTCAGTGGCTGCCAACGCCATGAAGATGGTGGCAAGTTATTTGCGGTGGGGTTGATTTCTGCATCCTGACTTCCCAAGTGAGGATGAGCAAGGAGACTTTGTAGTCTCATTAACGGTGCCTGGCATCTTGCTGGGCATCTGTGAGCCTAGGAGCTGACCTCAGCAGCCATCCTATGCTACCAATTGTTGAAATAAAATTGATGGTTCCAACAGATCTTGGAGGTGCTCCTAGCTACAAAGATGCTCAGGCTGATGTTTAATCAGAACTGTATTTATTAACAATAAAAGGTTAACTTACAAAATGGCTAATAGTTGTTCTTTGTGTCAGAACATACCCTGTTTCCCTGAAAATATGACCTCTCCTGAAAGTAAGACCTCGCTTGATTTTTACACGTGCACCCAATATACGTGTGCCCCTAACTAATAGGTTAATTAGTGGATGACATCCCTCAAAAATAAGACCTGGTGCCTTTTTTGGTGGCAAAAAAAATATAAGACAGGGTCATATTTTCGGGGAAACACGGTAATTATCCTAATTCATTCTAAAGCACAGAATCTATAGTTTTTTGCAGAAAACGTGAGACTGGCTTATTAAGTGAAAAGGCTACTTGATTACTAATTTAACATTAAGTAAGCATTTTTTGAGATATGACAATCCCTCCAGGTACTTTACATTAAAGCTCAATATGGATATAGTCACACTAACACACTTTGTATTTCAAGAGGAGAATACATTCAGTCTGGATATAACTGCTTTTATTAATTAAATAACGTACAAGTAATTGGGAAATAAGTTTAATCTTTGTCAAGCCAAGTTGATCAGAAAATCTGTATTTTAAAATTTTGAAATTCTTACCAGCACTTGACAGTTTCCTCTCTCGTTCCCATTCCAGCTGCTCTCTTTCTAGTTGGTCTTGCCGCTCCCTTTCCTGTTTTTCCCATTCCAATCTCTCCCGCTCTTGTCTTTCCCGTTCTTGCCTCTCTCTCTCTAGGCGCTCTTGCCATTCTCGTTCTCGTCTTTCTCTCTCCTGACGTTCCCTCTCCAGTTGCTCCTGTTCTAATCGTTCTCGTTCCAGTCTTTCCTTTTCTAGCCTTTCTCGTTCTAGCCTCTCTCGCTCTAGTCTGTCTCGTTCCAGCCTTTCACGTTCCATTCTGTCCCGTTCCAGTCTCTCCCTTTCCAACTCTTTTTGTCGTTGTTGTTCCTGTAATTGCCTAAAATAAAGAAAATAAAGAGAGTTAAATGAAGTATTTAAATCTGAATAAAAGAAATGTGGTCATTAATTTTTAAATACACAGAATGTCATGGTAAAATATTTGGTCCTATATACCTCATATTACTTAATTTACTGCTAAGTTTGTTTTTTGATCCAGAATTTATTAGTTAATGTAAATAGTATTCTATTTCCATAATATCTATGGACAGATGTTTGTCTGCACAATTCTGTTGAAATTTTCACTAAACGTATCTGCAATACTCAAAGCTGTTCAAGAGGATAATGGATCTTCTGCAAGTAGAACAAAATTCCAATTTAAACAGACCTGTTTTAAGGCTGGAGTACTATGAACCATTTCCATCTTGGAGGATTTATTTTTAAAAACCCTCTGGCCACCCACTGAATAGCAGAGTCCAAATGACATAGCAGAATGGACATACTTAAATCCTAATTCCATATGCTCGCTATAAAACATTTAAACACAGGTTTTAAAAGGATACACCTTTTCCATATTTCAAATGTTTTTTTATTAGTTTATCAGATTATATAAAACACACAAAAAATATGAAAATAATGAGAAACTAGAGGAAGAAAAAGGGAAGAGGAGAAAGTGTAGGGTAGGGGTGGGGGTAGCAGTAAGGAAAAAAAGGCGTGGACATCCAATTCTTTTATCACAGTGTAAGATAATAACATTACAGCCTCAACTTCAAAGGTCTCAAGTCTCAAAAATGGCGAAGATATCCCAAAAAACAGTAATAGGCTGCGGCTAAAAAGAGCCTCTTTAGCTTAATAAAGATAATAATCTCATAAAACGATTAAGAAATGAAAGGCATGACTTATTGTCCATTTGAAAACTAAATTCCAAAATGGCTGCTTTTTCAACAGTGAAGTAATTGCAGGTCTACCCACAGCTGAATGGTTCAACGGCTGCTCTGAAGCATAGCTACTGAGGCTTCCTGCAGACCACTGCTACATGGAGAATCTTATGAGGTGATCTAAGGGCTCTCCTTAACTCAGGAAAAATATATAAATAAAAGGAACATAGTTCCCTTGCTAGTAGTTGAAGAAGCTTCAATCCAGAGGGAAATCCCCGTGACTGGACAGTCAGCCATGTTCATTAGAAGTCCCAGAAGGACATTCTTAACAAAACAGCAGAATAGCTTTAAGGAAAACAGAAGCTGAAGCATATTGTATTTTACAAATAGTTAAGCCAAAATATGAGAAATGCAAAATTCTAAATTATGCCACAGTCCAAGTGATATTGTATTTGTACTGTTTTTTTTTATTGTTTGGGTTTTTCATTTTAATTTTTAAAGTTGTTAATACTTCATAGCTATCCAGAAAGACAGTTGCTTTGAAGTATACTGGGCAATAACTAATGATATCAGTGATCATGACTTGCCTTCAAGAGTTCTAAATAACAAAGAATCCAGTCAAAAGTATGTGTCATGGTCAGACTACAGGGAAAATAATGTTTTCTCCCCCCCCCCCCAAATAAAATAGCAAATGTGAAAATTACCTCGCTTTCATTTAAATTGTTTATACATTGTAAGACAATTATTTATTTTATTTATTTTTATTTTATTAGATTAATACCCCGCCTCTCTTCCCCGGTCAAGGGAAACTCTTTAAGCTTCTTGGCATGAAAAAAATAAATAACTACATCATGGAAAGTTAGAAAAATATATAAACAAAGCTTTGAATGTTAGTGCTATACATCAGGGGTGTCAAACTCAATTTCACTGAGGGTTGAATCAGGGTTGTGTTTGACCTCACAGGGTTTGGTGGACCTGGCCAGAATGTGCGTGGCCAGGGTGGGTATGGCCAGCTCAATGTCACTCGTGTCAGGGGCACCTGTGGTGGCCAAGTGCTAAGGCAGGACTTCCCTCAGACACTTCTTCACTCTCATTATAATATATATCCCTCCTTCCTTCCTCTCTCCCCTTTTCTTCTTTTTCCTTCCCTCTTCATTCTCCCTTCATCTCCCTTCCCCTCTTTTCCTTATTTTTCCTTCCTTGCTCTCTTCCAATCTTCCATACTTTTTCTGTCTTTCCTCTTTCCCTTTCTCCTTTCCTGTTCCTTCCTGCATGCTCAAATGCAAAAGGGGAAACATTTCTCCTTTTGTTTTGTTTTGATAGTCATCTGCCAGCAAAAATGGAGCTTCAGGGGCTGCATGCCACCCCCTCGGGCCCCTTTTCGGCTGCGAGTCTCCTGCAACCCTCTGCCAGCAAAAATGGGGCCCATTTTCACTGGCAGAGAGCTGCAGGAAACTATTGCGGCTGAAAACAGAACCCAGGAGTGCTGCACATGGCCCCCAAGCTCTGTTTTTGCTGCCAGAGGCACTGCAGGCTGGTCCTTTGCCATTTCCAAGGCAGCAGTGGGAGCCAGATCTAAGCACCCCACAGGCCTTGAGTTTGACACCCCTGCTATACATCATACTTTGGAACCAAATACTTTTAGATCTGGTAACGTGCTATATAGTATGTATTCAAGTACTGAATATTCCTTAAAGCAAATATATTGGGAACATGAGAAAAACTAGTTAACCGATGACTTTTTTTGAAACAGATGAAACTGTAATGTAATGCCTAGTATAAGACAGTCTGCAAGGATGATAAACGCATTAATTTTCAATATTCAGAGCTTTACTTAGACTTATAGTATATTCAACAACTGCAGAGATATCTATGGAGTAGATAGATGGATTAAAAAAAACTTGTAAATCTTCAAGATTTTAGAGTACATTTGAAGGATTTAGTCATATCTTTAGCTCTGCAGGAAATATTTTATACTTTTGAATTAATAAAAACCCAAAATGCTACTGGGCCAGAAGGGAGTTCAAGTAGCAAAAAAAAAAAAGAGATTCTCCTATTTTATTAACAGTGATATCCTGAAACTTTAGATAAAGAGATTCTGCTTTTATGTTATAATAAGGCTTACTTAGTGATCATTCTTAAAAAGGAAAAAGGATCCTTTGAATTGTGCAAGTTATTATTTGATACTATTGTTAAATTGTAAGACTTTGACAAATTTTACAGAAGGTACAGCCTTTAAAAATTCATCCAGCACAATCTGGTTTAATGAAAGAATGTCAAGCCTCTAATAACATTAGATTACTGGTAACTTTGTGTTCGAAAGGCAGGATGTAAGTTTAAACAATAAATAAATAAATAACTATTTACAAAGCATTGTACAGTAGAACCTCTGGTCACGAACATTTCTGACCATGACCAAATCGGATTCCAACCAAAAGATTCAAAAATGTTTTTGAATCTGGTCATGAGCACATACTCAGGTGGCGATCAAACAAGAGCCCTGACCCAGAAATTCCTGAAGACTAAACATTAGAAGATGAAGAAATTGCCAAAGTTATGGAATGACCAGAGGTTCTACTGTATTCTGAAAATAATGAAATAGCCTATTGGCTCTGAAGGAATTTCATACGGTGTTCTGTCAACAAGCAATTGTTTTTTCTGCAAATTCAGAGACAATCAATATCAAAGATTTACCTGTCTTAAAGTTTAATAACATACATACGAATACGCACACACACACACACACAAACACACACGTACAGAGATACATACAATCAGTGGTGGGTTTCAATTAATCCCACCACCGGTTCTGTGTGTGTGTGTGTGTGTGTGTGTGTGTGTGTGTGTGTGTGTGTGTGTGTGTCATGTGACTAAGTGGGCGTGGCCAATTCAACGTTACTCACAGCAAGGTGGGGCAGCACCTTGCTCTGAGTGACATCATCGAGTTGGCCACGCCCACTCAGTCACTGCAGTTTTTTCTGGGTAAAAATGTCCCAAAATAGTGAAGTTTGCCCCTGTGCTTCGGGGTGTTTTTGCTCAGAGTGGAAGGAAGGCTTGGACTGCAGGGTCTCCCCTTCGCTCTGTCCAATCCTTCCTTCCACTCGAAGCAAAAACCTACCAAAGGGGCAAAGTTCGCCTGGCGCATCAGGGCGTTTTTGCTTGAAGTAGAAGGAAGGCTTGGACTGCAGGGTCTCCCCTTCGTTCTGTCCAAGCCTTCCTTCCACTCAAAGCAAAAACCTACTGAAGGGGTGAATTTGCCCATGGCTTTGGGGCTTTTTTTGCCCGGACTGGGGGGGCTTGCTCAAGCCTCTCCAGTCCGGGCTGCACCCAAAGCCTGGCTTTTGGTCCAGGCAACTCCTGCCCCTCGGAATTACCGAGGCTGCCTGGATGGCTCTCACTCCCCGGCGAGAAAGTGGAGTTTTAAAGGAACTTTAGAAGCGGAGACTGTCTCCAGCCTTCGGAGACCCCGCTAGCTGCTGGGAATTTAAACTTACAATGCTGAGGTAAACGAAGTTTAGATGAAGAGCTTTGGGTCTCCAAAGGCTGGAGACAGTCTCCACTTCTAAAGTGTGTTTAAAACTCCCCTTTCTTGCCACAGCTGCCGTAATCTTAGTGCGTGGCAAGGAAGGGTGAGAAAGCCAGTGGTGATTTTACCGGTTCGGCGAACCACAGGAAATCGCCACTACCATTCTTGAGAACTGGTGCGAACCGGTTGAACATCACCACTGGCTCTGAGTTGCTCTCACAAACACACATACACACACACACACACACACACCTTGCCAAAGTGCTTTGGATCTTTCCATTCACTGAAGATTGACCAATCTTAAAGACACAGTGCTTTGAAAAGACATAGAATTTAATACACAGATTAAATTTCCCCATTTGATTGGCAAGATGCTCCAAAATTCATGTCTGAGTCTGATAATATCTGTAGCAGTTTTTTCATTCTCAGATTCTGAATACCTTGCTTGATCTTCCCATTTCCTCCATCTAGCCTTATCTGATCCTGCCCAGGTTTCCCTTTGGTTTTTCAAGCTTTGATCTCCCCTATGATCAATCAATGTGGCATTTCCTTCACTGGTGAGAACAATAATCTCTCTCTCCATTGTTGGCTGGCTGAAATCTAGCCAGCTAAAATTCTCAAAGCTGTGCATCCTCTTTGCTTACTGCAGAGAAGAAGTGTAAGATAAGCAGTATCTTTGCAATCAAATGTTAATATTACCACTTATATTTGACAAACTCTAAAGGACAGTTTCCAATTCTTTTCTTCTTAGCTACGCTGCCCTCATCCTTCTCTCTCTGCCTTATACCCTGATTTACAGAGCCACTGGATTTTATTCCATTAATTATATCTTCTAAATATAGTGAAATGAAAAGGTAAATATTCTTAAGGTCCATGAATCAAAAGATAATTACTTCTACAGGTGATATAACCTGAATTTTGACTACTAGATACTTGTCTAATTAGGAAAAGCAGAATTAAACTATAACTCTCTCATTTCTGGCAAGACGCTGCTTTAAGCAGTATTACAAAAATTAGAGGAAAAGTGATGAGTCATGCTAGGTATACCATGATCGTAAAAGTAATTATTCACAAATATAAAAAAGATACTATAAATATTCAAGTTTATACAAAAAAATCAAGTATTTTGAACTATAAACTTGGCTTTTAAAAATGTATAACCTATTCTATATTCTATTTATATTATATCTGCTAGAAAGCAAGTGTGATTGGGTAAAATCCAAAAGCATGTATATGGTTAATATTGCAGCAGAGCAATAGGGATGAGCTGGCCAAGTAAGTCTGCACCATTTGTCTGCCAGATCAGTTATGGGATAGTGATAGGTCACTAACATTTATGAGATAGCTAAGTAATTCATTTCCTCTCTTTTATCATTTTAAAAGCTTTTAATGTTTCCAGCAGTCTTTGAAGAATACAAGCTTTTCCCCCTGGGCTATCCTAAAAATAGACCCAAAGCCATCCATAATGTTACCACAGAATAGCATTGCTAATGCAAATGTGCCTGTGTAATCTGTGCCTTCCAGGGTGTGGCTGGGATGCTAGAATAAGACAAAATAGCCTGGTCCCCAGTTTTTGATCATTTTAGAAATACACTGCCATTTTTAATTGATGTTTCTCAGTCTTGTTTGCCAAAAGAAAAGTAACATGACATTTGAATTCCAACCTTTAGAAAAGGAAAACAGCTCACACAAAGAAAAGTGATTTTAAGATATTACTGCTTAACCCTGCTAGCAAACCAAGCCAAATGAACACAGCGTGTATCTTCTTAAACGTGATTCAGACTAAAACTTCAATGCCCAGGAGAAAAATGCCCCCCAAAATCTACAAGTGTCACCCCTGTTTCTGGTGTAGGTTGCCATAGTGATGAAAGCAGCAGCAAGAGTCTTCTACCAACAAAACTGGTTTGAACTGGCATGGTGAAATGCAAAGGAGGCTTAGCAGTAGGGAACATTCAGCTCTATCCCTTACCTTATCTTACCGTCTCGTACTAATCTTGTCTTTCTTCAGAGTAGGATTCTAAAAAGGGGGAGAGACAAAGCAACATTTCTTAGCAGATAGGAGCACATTTTGTAATGTAACATTGCTTTTAGATTGTCATAATGTTTTTCTATACAGTAAATATTAGTTGCCATAAATGACAGTATAACGTGTTATGATTTAGTATCAGCAGCTAGATGCAATATGAAATAATTTTGTCGATTTTGTAGATTACTACTAAGTATTCTTTTTTCTTCTTCCTCTCATATTGTTTAATCTTCTACCAGCACATATCGTATCTTTAGGACTGCCATATCCTGTTAACATTGTGGTATCTATACTAGCTTTATTTACAATCACATTTGCAACTCAAACCTCTGTTTACTGTATTTGTTCCTGGGTTGTCTCACATAGTCAAACTGTGCACACTCTGACAGGCTGTCTAGTTTATGATGATGCCGTACAGGAAAAGAAAGGCTACAGGAACTGATTGAATACACACTGATAAATGGCAAGCAACAGAAGAAAAATTCATCAAGGTTCTACCCGAGCTATGCCAGCAAATCTGGAGAATGGCACTGTGGCCAACTAGTTGGAAGAGGTCAATCTACATTCCAAATGGAGACTTAACAGGGTGTATATACTATTGTACACTATCCTTAAGTTCATATGCTGGCAAAATCATGCTTAGGTTATCCAATGTGGATTAAAGCCCAACATGGGAAAATAAATGCCAGATGTTTGAGATGGCTTTAGAAAAAGCCAAGGAACATAGACATTATTGTTAATGCATGCTGGGTAGTTAAAAAGGCCAAAGAATACCCCAAAGAAGCTCTATGTGCATCAATTATAGCAAGTTCTTTGATTGTGTCATGATGTGATGAATGCACAGAAAAATGAGAATCCCAGAACAGCTCATTATCCTCAAGAGAAACTTACATATAGGTCAGGAAGCCAACTACAGACAGAACCTGATGAAACTGACCAGCTCCACATTGGCAAAGGACTGTGACAAGGCAGTGTACTCTCCCTTTATTTATTCAAGCTATATGCAAAACATATATCAAGAAAAGTTGACTGTGGTTAAAGACAGATTGTCATGGAGAAAAACTGGACATTAGGAATGATGGCATCATTCAATGTGTTATATTATTCCAGAAATTAAAATCTATTTTAAAAAATAGAACTTTGCTAGTAATGATCTTATACAAATATACATTTAACATATTTACTACCTGGTACTTAATTTAGTGTCTGTAAATTTGTATTTCAGGAGCAGCCACCTTTGTGTAGTATTTTGGAAATATGGATTCGTCTTTCTTTCT
>JANHGC010002594.1:33447-44196 GCA_027560395.1 Boaedon fuliginosus | reverse complement strand
AAGATAGACTCACACCCGCCTATTTCCAGAGCAGCGCCCTCCCGTGGACATAGCCTTTGGCGCGCAATTAACGCCACTCCTCCACCCCTGCCCTGGGGTCGCGACTTGTGCATCACCTGAAACCCGGGGGGGCACATTTCAACGAGGGGAACCCCCCCCCCTCAGGCACCAACCAGGTTTCGGTGATGCACGCCAGGTCGGCCCCCTCATCCAGGATTAAGTCCTGAACAAGAGGGGCTTTATTCGCTACCGACCTGGCGTTGATAAGCAACAGTCGGAGCCCAGGGCCTCGAGATCTCTGGTCAACGGGCCCTTGAGACGAGCTCACGGGGTCGGACCGTGGCACCGCCAACAATTGGCGAGTGCGCGGTCCCCGGTAATGGCTAACCCTGTGGCTCCCGCCATATCTGCCCCTCCCTGTCACCACAGTAATCGGCCACCCCGCAGGCTCCTCCACGGTCGCTGCCCCTCCTGATCGCCTCTCAACCGCCATAGGTAGTTGGCAGGAGCCCACCCCCCTCACACATTCATCCATCTCATGCATACAAATTTAACTAAAATAACAATTAAACATGAATAAATTAAAACAATTTCAAAACATCAGTAAAAAAAATACAATACACAATCAATAAATCTAAAAACTTAAAAACTATAGTCTAAAACTATAGTTTAATTAAAACTAACTTGTTATTTGCTATATTTGTTTCCACAGGGCATTTTAAGGCCAATTAAACTGCATCTACTATTAATATATAAATTATAAAATCAAAATTGATTAAACACACTGAGAACACTGTAATATGTCTTCTCCTTTGTTCTTTTCTAGGGCAGCATATGCAGAGCTTAGAGTATTGCCTGGAATTGTTTGAGACTACATGTCTCAAATGTTTTTAAATAAATAGGCTTAAGCAATAGAAATGGATATAATAAATTGGAATGTGACCAGTAGAATACAAAATTCATAAAACTTAATATAAGAGAATGAGGGAGAGTACATTGGCTGCATTGCTGCCATCTTTTAGTGATATGGCCTTTGCAATCCAAATAAGTAGCACCACTATTGATCCTAACAACATGCCATTTATAACTATTGAGAATAGTTAATTAGCCCAGTCTAGTCCATGGCCAATTAAAAACTTCAAAATTAGGAACCATTCACTCCTGTTTATTTATCACATTATTTTTTAATCAAAACTCTTGACTTAGACAGCTAAGTAAAGTAACTCGTTAGAAAAACATTGTATTTACATGGAATCAGATTCAGCTGCTATGAAATCTCCATTCAGATCTATAATATGGCAAATCATCACATAGTAATAGCACTTAGACTTATATATCACTTCACACTGCTTTACAGCTCTCTCTAAGTGGTTTATAGAGTCAACATATTTCAACCAACAGTCTGGGTTCTCATTTTACCGACCTCAGAAGGATGGAACACTGATTCAACCTTGAGCCTGCTGAGATTCAAACTGCCAAATTGCAGTCAGTCAGCAGTCAGCAGAGGTTTGCCTGCAGTACTGCATTCTAACCAATGCTATGTAAATAATGATAAGCAAGTCTGTACGAATGATACTTCACATTTATGTTGCTACAAAAACATATTTGGACATTCAGTTTTATTTGTTACATTTTTTAGACTGTTTTCCTGCATTTTTCACCTTTTGATCTATATATTCTAATTATTTTTAAACAGTTGTGAGGCAGAGATGTTCTGCAGTACTTAAGCCCTTTGCAATGCTTTATGCAGATTTATAATTTTACTCTTGTATGCTAATTTTAATATAAAACAACTGCTTTAGAATTTAATATTGTTCTGGAATCTAATGTGTTTGAAGCAAGGAATAATGAAAACAAATAACAAATGAGTGATGAGGCCTAATTTAAACAAAGTTGGATCAGATCAAAAGCCTATTCACGTTCAGTTCTCCCATTAGTTGATATTGAAAGAGATACAAGCCCTTCAAAAGGGAAGGACTTATCTGGCCGTCATAACTACTGAACATAGATATTCTTTGCTTCCAATAAAACAAGTATAAACCTTAATGCCTGTGTTCAGACAATACACTGTTACATCATCATCTCTCTATTCATAGTTACTGAATAAATCATTATATCTAGGTTCAAGCAGTACAATCAAAGACTACATTTTGGATTAATGAGCTATGTGAATACAGCAAGTTTGACCTTTTTGTAATATAAGTTTATCTGTCCTACTAAAATAGGCCAAAAATACTTGTCAGGTATCTTTCTAGAGTTAGGCTTAGGGTTAAGATCTCCCTGCACTTTTCTTTACTGCAAGAAACTAAATCCAAATCCAAATAATCATAGATTCAAGCCATGGTAAAGTTGTCAGTACTACAGTCCTCATTCCACACAGTTTGCTGTCATCTAATGGTTTCTCAGACTTTTATGGTCCAGATATGGCAACTAGAGTAAATCAAAATCTAGCTCTACTCCAAAGTAGTATAGTAAAAAGATAAGGGCTCAGGGAGGAGAAGTAATAGAAATGTTGAAGGATGGGAAACACAAAGAATAGATTTTCCAGTGACTTTTATTAAACCAACTTTGCATTTAATGTCCACTCATTTAGCAACCATTCAAATTACAACAGTGTTGAACAAGGGGAACTTACAACAATTGTAAGATCACATACTTGTGACCTTTACAGTGCCCCTGCAGTTATGTGGTCATGATTCGGGAACTCAGCAACCACTTGCAGTTATGATGCTGCAGCATCCTGCAATCCCAAGATTGCCATTTGTGACCTTCGCTGCCAGCTTTTGACAAATAAAGTCAATGAGAAAGCCAGTAAGAGGTCACAAATAGAGATCATGTGACAGTGAGATGCCGTAACTGTATGGGGAGGGGGAATTTGGCTAATGATAGCAATTAGGACTGCTGGAACTGCTGTCATAAATTGGCACAGTCACATGATGTCATGCCTTATGGCCACATTACTTTGCAACAGAGTTCCTGGTCTTAATTAGGAATACCGACATCCAAAATTAATACCAACTCCATAAACAAAACTTTACAAATGAATATATTGTGGGTACTATGTTAAAACCAAAGACATAGGCTTCATTATAGGTCTTAAACACAAGTTAATAAACTATATCTTTTGTACTCAATTATTTTAAATTGTGACCTACCCAAGTTCATCTGGAGCAGTGCCTACAGCTATTAAACTACTAAAATAACCTATTGCGACCATCCTTCCATCCAGTGGTGAGATTCAGCCAGTTTGCACTGGTTCCGGTGAACTGATTGTTAAATTACCCACTCCCTATTATCAAAGTGGATCCTGGGCACTGCGCTGCAATGGAGAAATGGGCAACAGAACAGCCAGTGTAAGAGAAGGAGAGGCCACTTTCCCTCTTTCTTCTCCTTGTTCCTCCTCCTTCCCTTGTGATGGCGGCTCTGTTGCCTGTTTCTCCATTGCAGCACAACACAGTGCCCAGGATCTGCTTTGATAGTGGGTGGGTGGGGAGTAATTTAACAACCGGTTCACCCAGAGTCAGTTTGAGTTTGGCTCTCTCAGGAGGCTTGTCCCGCATATGTGGCGGAGTTGGAGGACAAGGATGGGCCATGCCACCCAAAACAGTATATCTGACCCTGGGCAAAGCTGTTGTTCGCCCAGGGTCCCACAACTGCCTCCATCCTACTGTAGGAAGAACCCTTCCCTTCCATGTCACCTTTATTCTGCTTCTTACCTGACTTTCCAATGACTCCTGGATAGTAAAAACAGAAGACATTCGTAGCCTTTCAACACGTAGACTGAAATAGACAAGGCACATCTTTTTTTCATGGGTGAAATTGACAAAAGTCAACAAAATAACTAAATCCCCTCTAGGTATGACAAATTCCTCATTCCAATAATAGATTTCCTTCATGCAAACCCATCACTTCAAGGTCATCTTTTCACACAAAAGATAAATATTGCAAATTCCACACATACACACACACATACAGTGAGCCAACCGCGTTTCCTCTCTACCAGACCAGGTGTGCTTCCCAATAATCCCTAGAAGGTAGAATGACTTTGTGCCTTTTATAGAAAACAACTCTATAGAAGACTTATCTATAAAAGTAACCACTTTAAAACTGTAACTTTATAGCTACCTTTAACTATTGTGATTGTCTTGCTGTGAGTTGCTGTCTCTCTCATGCTCCCAAATAAACCTCACCTCTGCTTCAAGCAATTTGTCCGGTGTTCTTTCAAAAACCCAGCTCAGATTATACCAGAATTTCCCTCTATCACCATATTATTAGCACTTGATGAAAAAACCTGCATCTAATACCTCTTTCCACAAATAAGCTGAAACAACACTCAAAAAGTAAAACTCAGCCTTTCTTTTGGCTTTGTTGTTGTTAGTTCACTGCAACCTCATGGAGAATGTTCCTCCAGGCCTTCCTGTCCTCTACCATCCCCCTGAGTCCATTTAAGCCCACACCAACTGCTTCAGTCACTCCATCCAGCCACCTCATTCTCTGTCATTTCCTTCTTCTTTTGCCCTCAATCGCTCCCAGCATTAGACTCTTTTCCAGTGAGTCGTTCTTTTTCATGAAGTGGCCAGAGTATTTGAGTTTCATTCAAAAGGCTCCTTCCTGGATCACTGCCTTGTCGTGGTGAAGGGGCTTGCATAGTGCAATGAAGCTATGAGCTATGTTGTACAGGGCCATCCAAGATGGACAGGTCATAGCAGAGAGCCCTGACAAAATGTGATCCACTGGAGAAGCAAATGGCAATCCACTCCAGTATCTTTGCCATGAAAACTCCAGGGACAGTACCAAAAGGCAAAAAGATATGTCGCTGGAAGATGAGCCCCTCAGGTTGGAAGGTGTCCAATATGCCATTGGAAAAGAGCAGAGGGCTAGTAGCGTCAAAAAGAATGAAGCGACTGGGCCAAAGCAGAAAGGATGCTCAGCTGTGGATGTATGTGGTGGTGAAAGGAAAGTCCAATGCTGTATAGATCTATTCTCCATAGGAACCTGGAATAAAAGATCCATGAATCAAGGCAAGCTAGACGTGGTCAAACAAGAGATGATAAGATTGAAGATTGACACCTTAGGAATCAGCAAACTAAAATGGACAGTAATGGGTGAATTTAATTCAGATGACCATTAGGTATACTCCTGTGGGCAAGAATCCCTCAGAAGAAATGGAATAGCCTTCATAGTCAATAAATGAGTAGGAAAAGCAGTACTGGGATACAATCCCCAAAATGACAGAATGATCTCAGTTTGATTCCAAGGCAAACCATTCAACATCACATTAGTCCAAGTGTATGCCCCAACCACTGGTGCTGAAGAGGATGAAGTTGACCAATTCTATGAAGCCCTACAACAACTTCTAGAATTAACACCAAAAAATGATGTCCTTATCATGGGGGATTGGAATGCTAAAGTAGGAAGCCAAAAAATAACCGGAATAACAGGCAAGTTTGGCCTTGGAGTACAAAATGAAGCAGGGCACAGGCTGGTAGAATTTTGTCAAGAGAATCCGATGGTCATAGCAAACACTCTTTCCAACAACCCAAGACATGACTCTACACATAGACAACACCAGACGGTCAACACAGAAATCAGATTGACTGATTGACTAAAGATGGAGAAGCTCTATACAAATAGCTGAGGAAAGAAGGGAAGCGAAAGGCAAGGGAGAGAGAGAAAGTTGTACCCAATTGAATGCAGAATTCCAGAGCACAGCAAGAAGAGATAAGAATGCCATCTTAAATTGTCAGCTACCCAGAGTCCTATGGGAAGTGGGACGCATACAAGTTGTTTATTATTATTATTATTATTATTATTAATAATAATAATAATAATAAATGAACAGTGCAAATAAATAGAAGAAAACAATAGAATTTGGAAAACTCAACAGTGGCCACAAGATTAAAAAAGGTCAGTTTACAAAGCAGAGACATCACTGTGCCAACAAAAGTGCGTATAGTCAAGGCTATGGTTTTTCAGTTGCAATATATGGCTGTGAAATTTGGACCATAAGGAAGGCTGAGCGTCAAAGAATTGAGGCTTTTGAACTATGGTGCTGGAAAAGACTCTTGCAAGTCCCTTGAACTGCAAGGCGATGAAGCCAGTCAGTCCTAGAGATCAACCCTGACTGCTCTTTAGAAGGCCAGATCCTGAACAGTTAAGAATATAGAGAAGGGGGAGGGAGGGGAAAAAAAAGAAAGGCTATCTTCTGTTTGTTGTTTTTTTCTTTTTGGATTATAAATTAAAAGAGAGAAATGGTTATCAAAGGGAAAGCAGGTAAAAAATAGATCAGAGTATCACTAACAGAACAAACAGATTATACTTGAGATTCTACAAAGGATATTTGAAGAATTGGAGGAATGTGTCACAGGTTCAGTGACAGCATCAGTGACTGAATCTGTTAAGAAACACCTGCTTACACTTGAAGGAAGAACACAGGAAAAATTTGCAAATATGGAAGAAAAATTAATACAAAAATTGAACAAATTAAGAAAAAAATACAAATTTTGGAATAAAATAGAAACAATAAGTTTGACAAAATTTTGGAATGGATGCAAAAGTGAACGTGACTGGACACACAGAGACAAAAAAACTATTTTTTTCTTGTTTTCTTCCTCTAAACCTAAGTGCATCTAATGGTCCAGTGTGTCTTATAGTCCAAAAAATATGGTATTTAGTTTCTTCACCAGGCATCTCACCTAAGTGACTTTGGGAGATTCACAAGAGCATAATAAAATAATACAAATACATGAATAAAAGCATAGATACAAACAGTTAAAACAATATTAAAAATTGCAAGTTAAACATAAAAGTCGAAGTTAAACATTGAGAAGGCTAAAAAGGCTAACAAGGCAGTGGAAGTGTCCTCAAGCCACCAGCCATCCCCAAGGTTGCATCACATTCTTAGACTCTCATGCTAATTGGCAGAGCCAAGTCTTAACACTTTTCCAAAAAACCAAAAGCATGGGATTTTGCCTCACCTCTGAGGACAAGATATTCCAACAGTCAGGGGCAACAGCAGATTGATCCTCATAGAGTCCACCTGTCAAAACTCCTTGTGTCATGCTCCCTGCTTGACTGGATGGAATGAGTTGGTGCAGCTTCCAGATTCTCTTCAAGGATAGCTCACATTGTAGTAGTCTATCCAGGAGATGACCAGGGCATGAATGACTGGAAGGAGGCTCTTCAATCCAGGAAGGAGCATTACTGGCCCACAACTTGGAAGTCGAGCAAAGGCCCTCCTATTACCCCGATTATGCAACAGGTCCCTATGGGGAGTGCTTCTAGGCATCCACAGCCTCCAAGCATCGTGAAAAGACATCCACAGCACTGCTTAGTTCAGGATAGAGCTGTACATTTGGGTATAATCTTTATAGTGATACCTCATCCCATAATGATTTTACTCAGCGGCTTCATGTAGATGTTAAAAAGGAATGGAGAAAATACTGAACTCTATGGTACCTCACAAAGTACGGGCTAGGGACTGAACCACTTGCTCCCTATCGACAACAATTGAGACTAATCCTGGAGGAAGGTGAACCAGTGCAAGACTGTTCCAGCCATCCCCAACTTCCAGAGTTGACCCAAGAGGATATCATGGCCAATGGTATCTAAGGCTGTTGAAAGATCTAGAGAAGATCACTACCCCAAATTCCACTCCCACCATGTGTCATTCAAGTGCCACTCTTTCTATCCCATATCCAAGACAGATAATCTGTCTTGCATAGCCATATAATTTTTGTACTGCATATTTATGTTATGTTAAAGGAAAGAGATGAATAACAATTTGAACTTACACGTTTTGTTCAATTGTTTGAATGAATATTTATTTCAGGGATTTATATCCCAGCCTTCAATAATATATAAAACTTACATTGTCTGCTAAACAAGACTGCCCTGTTAGAAACATGAATCACGATCCTGCCTATTATATCACAGAAAAATAGACCTAATTATAAAGCTACACTTGCTAACAAAACACAATAGTTTTCCATTTAATTGTTCATATATTTAACCAAATTATTTGAATAAGCAACGTATAATATTGAAAAGAATGCATAAAATCTTCAAATTATTAGTTCAGATTATTTTCTGATTATCAATTGTAAATTACAGTCCATACATTTAGGCATCATATAAAGAATTTAAAATTCCTTATTTGCAGTTAGGTTTAGTTTCAAGGTCTACAACTTCTGTGCTGCACTCGGAGCCCAACCAAAATTGTGACTGCTACTTCATTTTGCTTATCCCTTTGACAATATCAGTTAAGACGCTCTATGACTGCCCATGAAAAGGTAGAATAGAGCAAGTCAAATTTAGCCATTGTTGCACAGAAATATCTAGTGCAGCAGTCAAAAATGTGTCTTATTGTCTTCCTTTCCAAAGCATAAAAATATAGAACATGACAATTTGACATAAATGCCCTAAATGTCTCTCTATTCTTTGTCCAAACATGAAAAGTTTATTAGACAATCTAAATATTATCTCTCTATAGCAGAGATCCACAAACATGGCAACTTTAAGGCTTGTGGACTTCAACTTGTGGAGCTGAAGTCCACAAGTCTCAAAGTTGCCAAGTTTGGGGACCTCTGCTCTATAGTTACACTGAAATAAACTTTGCCTATATCAAATTCATTATAGAATGGTAGTATACTTACCGTTCTGACCTAGGCTTCATGAAATCAGACCCCTTGTCCCGACAAAACCCCTTTTTATTAGGTTAATGTGAATTCTTCTCATTCACATTCAGCAAAGTCCCGGCAAACAGTCTTTCAAGATTGATTTACAACTACAGACCTTATCAGACTTGGGAGAGTTGTCAGGCGCTACGCTGTGCCAGAAAATACTTGCTAAGGAGTCCTGACCAAATCTTCACCCTAATTAACTAATTGTCTCCTGCAAACTCCATTCCCCTTCAGCACCTCTTTATTTCCTATGGGAGGGGCCATTCACTATCTACCTATACCTTTCCTCCTGAGTCAACCCCTGTTCCTTAATTGTTCCCTTCTTCTGGCAGCTCTGTGCATGTGCACATCGGGAACAGGCTCCAGCTGTTCTTCTGCCTTACTGATCTGTGTCTCCGAAGGCAGCTGATAACTGTCGGACAGCCCTGGCCCCATTGTTGCCTCTGATGGCAGAGCACTCGTCAGAGCCTTCCCCAGACTCCAGGACTGGCCCATGTTCCTACCCAACATCCTCACTGTCCAAGTCTGCCATCAGCTCTGCAATTGCTTAGCAACAAGGTCTGCATACTAAACCTATGTATTAGTTTTACCAGTGAGTAAAGCCAATTTCAATTTGATAAAGATTAATAGTATAGTTAGATTTATAGCTAGATAGCCACTTAGCATAAAATGATTATTTCTAGGGAACATATGTCTATCTGTAATAATGCACAATTCCATATGCAACCTCTTGACCTCTGTCTCTAAACATCTCAGATAATTGTTGTTTTTTTTTTAAATATGTATTAAGTTTTGTAAAATTACTGTGAGGAAATATTGCTAAAATAGATGGCTGAAGACCACTTCTACCTATATATTTTATTATATACTGATCACAGAATTGCTGTAAAAGTGGTCTCAATTTACAATACTTTGTTTCCATTCGAAGCTACAATGGCATTGAAAAAAGTGTCTTATGACTGTAAGTGTCACATTTACAACTGTTGCAGCATCCCATGGTCGCATGATCAAAATTTACACGCTTGGCAAGTGACTCATATTTATGATAGTTGCAGTGTCCCAGGATCATGTGATCACCTTCTGAGAAGCAAAGTCAATGCTTAAGTTAGCTGTTACTAATTTAACGACTGCAGTATTAACATTTGTGGCACTTAGCAACAGAAATTTTGAATTCAATTGTGATCATAAGTTGAGGACTACCTGTACTTTTGCTTCTGAAAAGGAGGTACGATTATCAAGAGGTTAAAAAAAATGCCAAGTGACAGTGAACTTTTGTAATAAATGAACAAACATTAAAGAGGATACCAAAAACTAATATACCAAAAAATGACCATATCCAAAAGGCATATTCAACACACTTAATCAAATTTTGAACCAAATCATCTCAGAGATCCTATTCCAAACATTTTCTTCATAATTATGCTTACATGTGAGCGTACTGACTTTACATTATTAAAACCACTATTATTAGTACAGAAAAGGAAAGGGACAAAAATTTTGACTTTAATACATTATTGGTTTTCCTACCATCTGGAAGGATATATTAAGCTGCCACACAAAATTGTAAACAAAGAGGTAAACAATCTGTCTCAGGAAATTTATTAATATCTGTTACTACATAACGTTTCAATTTATGAGATAACTAGTCCCACAAAATGTTATTTGTTAGTTACCACCCTTAATCAGATTTCTACTCAGATGTTCCATTAAATTATATTACATTTGGGAGAAAATGGATGATCAGATACAAAAACATGGAATTTGTTAAATATGACACAGTGTGGACCCTTTTGACATCAAATATTATTTTTTAAAAAAAATCAATGGAAAACATGCATTTCCAAAGCAAAGGAAGGATTTTGACAGATTGCTGAATTTAGAATAATCTTTTTTCAAAGTAGAAACTAAAAGTATTTGTGTAATACAACCATCAAGAGAAACTGAAATTCTTATATTATAGTTTTTATGTTGAGTGTATGACCCGATATTAGCATTTTTAAATTTACAAATATTTATATATTTATATGCATTGCTTCTGCTATTGCTTGTAATCTCTTATTTAAATACT
>JANHGC010002592.1:60906-71180 GCA_027560395.1 Boaedon fuliginosus | reverse complement strand
AGCAACATTGATTTCAGGCTCAATTGTGGTCGTACGTTGAGGACTACTTGTATTTCCTTTCCCATTATCTAAACATCTCTTTATTTCCACTTACCCATGGGAAGGACAGGCATATATTCACTGTCTTGCCTTCAAGATTCATTTATGCTTTGGTTGCCTCCCTTCCTGCTGTATTTTTGAAGTGCTCTAAAGGTTGGAACAAAATAGTAAAGAATAAAAACTTGAACCCTCGAGTTCCCGCCTCGAGTTCCCCCGAAAGGGGTGAAGAGAGGCAGGATATAAATCTAATAAATAATAATAAATAATAACCCGTTGTCCCTCTTGCTGTTTTCTTCTCCATAGGGAACCTCCAGAAGGTGATGAACCTTTTTGAAAGCAAATGTAGTCTGGTAGTTAAGGTACTGGACTCAGGTTCTAGTTTGTCCTCAGCCATAGAAAAGCATGTGTGACTTTAGGCCAAGCATTCTTTTTCAGCCCAACCTTCCTTACAGGGAGAAAAAGTCTGAAAGATACCCGAGCAAGTGCTAAGCATTATAGGCAGATGTTTGTTGACAACTATATTGTATCTTGGAATAATATTGCTTACATCTTAAGCAAAGTACTATCTAAAGAGTCTTGTACACTAGCGAAATTGGTGAGCAGAGAGTCTATAAATAGAGCCAAAAAGTGGTATGTAGAAATCTGTGACAATGACACAAATTGGATATTCAGCTACTTTGCAAATCTATCTGCAACTATGTGGCTTATCATCTGATGGAGCCTCAAACAAGACCCAGTTAGTTCTAGAGACTGCAACTTTATCCTTTGGGGCAAGACTAACTGCTTCAGCTTGAAACTTTGGTTGATGGGACCTCTTGGAGGCATTTGGGGCACCAATTATTTTCTGGGTAACTTTGCTCTCTCATCACCTTTCTGTGGTGAGAAGGGTAAGAGCTGGAAGCTGTTGCTCTCAGCCTCTCTCTAAAGCCAAGCCCACTAGTTACTTACAGCATTATCTAAGTGTTACCACATCACTGATATGATCTAAAGCCTACTCTACTGTTATAGTCATATAGTAATGGATGAAAATTAATGGAGATACAGGTAGTCCTTGACTTATGATCACAATTGAGCCCAGAATTTATGTTGCTAAGTGAGAAATTTGTTAAATGAATTTTGCCCCATTTTATGTCTTTTCTTGCCACATTTGTTAAATCGCTGCAGTTGTAAAACTAGTAACACAGTTGTTAAGTGAATCTGGCTGCTCAATTGACGTTGCTTGTCAGCAGGTTGCAAAAGATGATCACCTGACCATAGGATACTGCAACCATCATAATTATGAACCCATTTTCAAGCATCTAAATGTAAATCATGTGACCATGGGAATGGGACATTGGTCATAAGAGTGAAAAAAATGGTCATTAGCCACTTTTTTCAGTGCCGTTGTAACTTCAAACAATCACTAAATAAACTGTTGTAATTTGAGGACTACCTGTAGTATTTAAGCAGAGAAGAAATAATTGCCTGTATTCATACTAAAAATGAAACCAAAGTTTTCATTTTGGTAGATGGAGGAAAAAGATTGCCTGAAATGTGGGGGAGGGATATAGTAAGAACAGTAAAGAAAACGGGTTACTTTTTCTCAAAAGTCAACCTTCTGCCCTAACATAATCTGGCCTATTTTGGTATAACCAAACACCTAAAAAGAAGGCAAGGACATAGAATATGTATGCTGTTAGATATATTTTAAGTACGGTAAGTTTTAATGAGAATACATAATTTAAGCGGCAAACAAGAGTCAGAGGGAGATAATATGAATATTTATAGAATGTTACATCTAATATCTCCAGGCTACATTAATTCTGGAACATATTTCAAATAAAAGTTGTCAAAATATTAACGCTAATCATTCAACACAAAAAGAGGCATAACTGTGATAAATGGATTTCAGTAGAACTGTGCATTTTATTCGAAAAGGTGTGACAACATTTAGCAGATTTATGAATTATGCCCATAAGTGAAAAATTCCACTCAACAGTGATATAAATATAAATTTTATCAGCCTGTCTAAGAAGATTACAAAAAGCTATTCAATCATTCAGAAACCTCAGTTTGGAAATCCAAAGACAATATGAAAAGAATGTAGGACATCAAGGCAAAAGGAATTTTTCTGGAGGCTAAGGAATAAGTGATGTCTTCACAGATATACAGAAAAATAAGCTGTCATGGCAAATAGGACCCTGAGTGAGTAAAGGGTGGATCTGAAAGTTCAGCAATGTCAGAGAAGATCTCTCTCTCTGCTCTTTTTCTGAACAATACTGTCCATATACTGTCTTTGCATGACATCCAAATCCTTGATTTTAGCCGATATTAGGGCTAGGTCTTCAGGTCCATGTCAATGATGCCAAAATAACACACGTGTGATGTTATCTCTCAGCATTTGCCTGACAAGGTCATTAGGAAAGTGCCATTTGCTTCCCCTGTGAATGCCCATGGTCAGGATAGATATTTAAAAGCTAGGAGTTTGCTGATTTAGAATAGCCTAGTGACTCTGTGGTTTTGTTTTAAGTAAACAAGTGGGTAGAGTTGGGCTGTGAAGTTTCTTTCAAAACCCTAGCTCCAATCTGATTGTGCCTGGAGGCCTAGAGGTTGGCAGGCCGGCCAGCTGGCTGGCAGGAAAGAGATGCTATCGGTCTTATGTTGAGGCCTCCCTTAATTGCATCTCATTCCTGATTTCTGTGAAATAACAAATGTGTCCTCTTTGTGATTTGAAGAACACATGAAGAGGAAATGGAAGGGCTGCGCATGGACTGGAACAGAAATTCTAAGCAGATGAAGGGGAAAATGTTTTGCTGAACTAAGTTCACTCTGAGAAGGTGTTTTTCAACCTTACGACTTTAAATGTGTGCAATTCCCAGAATTCCACAGTCACTAAGGTTGAGAAACATTGGTACACATGCTGGCAACAGAATGAAAAAAAAAAGTAGAATTATCTGCCATAGACTCCTTCTACTGTGACATTGCTTTTAACAATGGGGGTGGAGGGGGGAATTAACAGTACTGAGAACTGTTAGTACACTTTTAGTACAGGATTATAAAAATGGAATGAAGGAAGGAAGGGCAATAATTTAGAGTAATGAAAAAGGAAGCCTTATAAAATGGCATATATTATTTTTCATTTTATTAAAGCACAGCAAGAAAAGAATATAAATTATTCTCATGGTCCTAATATTTGTTTAGTGAATGTCTTCCTTGGAATCATGACATTTTCTCTAGTTCTTTTCAGATATCACCTGTCCATATTATATTATATGTAAAAATATACTATATTACTTTTATGAGTACCATTTTAAGAAATTCCATTCTGAAGTGCATCCCAGAGCCTGGGGTTCCTAATTTTACTTAGTGGCTTCTTTTGTTGATTGATTGATTGATTGATTGATTGATTGATTGATTGATTGATTCCTTAATAGAACTGAATTTGAATATTTGAAGCAGTTGATTTTTTTTATTTAGGGAAACAAAGAGGTTGCACTGGTAAGGAGACAAGGCTTCTGCATCTACCACTTTCTAAGTTTCACTATTTAATAGCAGCAATCACATATCATATTTAATGTAGTTACACTGAGATTGAACAATAATTTGAACCAGAAACTAATCAACAGACTGGGTTCATGTAATAACCAGGTTTTGTACAAATAGGTCTGCTAAATGTTATTTCATCTGGTTAAACATATTATTATAAACAAGCCAATGTGTATGGAGAACACGGTTGAGGAGAATAACTTTCTTACCTATAGTTATATATAACTGTCTCTGAAGATTGAAGCATCTGGCCAATCTAACATTGGTTAAGATGTTAAGCAGGCCTGAGGTTGGTTAATACTTGGATGGGACTACCAAAATAGGAATTGGGGGGGGGGGGGGAAACAATGCTGGAAAACAAATATAATAAAACTCTTAAGAGTCTAAGTGGTGTTCATCCAGGGTCTTTTTTTAATAACCAGAACACTTAGCTAATAGTTAGCTGTACTATTAAAACTAACAGAAGTGTAAAAGTGTAAATGACCAAGAAGTTCATGAAGTTCTAATCAGCTCATTAAAAAAATCAAGTTAACATCTGGTAACCAGCCAACATAATTGCTTCTAGTCATCTTATGTCTGAAGCTTGTTATCCCTTCCTCACACTGATACCCTAAGACTTAGAACAATATTTCAAAAGATGAACCTTCTTAAAGCAAAGCAATACCCTCGGTATTCCAGTTATATTTGGAAATCTGAGCAAAATAGAGAGAATGGTTATTTCTACCACTGTTGGCCAACATTTGATATCTAACTGATACTCCACCTGTGATCTGGGAAATAACATATAGCCAATAGGACTAATAGCCATTGAAAAGCTGATTCTCCATGAATTTATGCAGTATCCTTTAAAGCTTCCCAAATTGTCTATGGGCACATGCTGGCAGGGAGTTGTAGTCCCAAGAAATCTGGAGGAAACCGAATAGGAGAAAGCCTCTGTCATAAATCTGTTAGCCTAAGAGTGTAATGAAACAGCTGATGTAATGACCAAGTTAAATAATATTACCAGATCTTGGGGGAGAAAAAGGAGGTGTTCCTGTCTTCTCTTGGTCAGAGGCGGATTTTATTAAAATAACAAAAGCCTTGGAAATTTAAAACCTTCTTTTCAAAATTGTTTTTGATGAAAATTCCAACTGGAATCTTAGAAAGGAAATGAACAAAATATTTTTCTACCATTAAACATGTGTTTGTACTTGAAACAAAAAGAAAAGCCTATTGGAAGGCTAATATTTGCTTTTAAATTTCTCTCTTTTGGCAGGGAAGGGAGAGGTCTCCTTTTGCCAAAGAGATTAATGTCTTGATATTAATACAAGAATGTCTATTCACATTCCCAACCCCAATTTGTTCAATATAAAAATGAAATATTAATCACAGTTTGCCATTAAGAAATTATTATTCAAGTTGGTTTTCACTTTATTTTTCCTGGTATAATATTCTCTTTTTTATATATGATAAATTTCTAAAGATGCCACAATGGAAAGGCCTTGTACACATGCCAAAGTAGCCTACAATTATATATTGTATGGCACTGATTAAAAACCAAAGAGATTGAGTCTACTTTCCATTGTGGCATGCATAGGGACTAATTTATATTATAACTGCTACATATTATATAGTAGTTACAGGCTAGTCTGGGAACTTGAAAAATATCCTGGAAGAATCCAAGGGTAAACATCTTCCATATTCTTGCCAGGAAAAGTGGCAAGACATCAGGAATCAAGTTCAACACATTCACTTTTTAGATTGTCTTTTAACAATACTGTGAATATTTCCTCATTTCTGCAAAATTCTGATTCAGATTACTGGAGCATAGTTTTCATATCTGCTGAGGATCAAGTTCTCTGAAATAAAAAGGTATAACTTGAGGACTCAAATCAACCCTACTGTTAGTTCTTGCCTTCAGTCAGCTCAGCATTGTATCACAGGGAAAGGCAACGCTTCCAACTCTGTTATTCCTCACACATATTCTTCAAACTGAATTTTTTGTGTGTGTTCCTCAGGAATTAGGATGCTGCTAATGTTGGCAGGACAACAGCCAATGGAAAATTGAAGCTCCACTTTCTTTCAAAATAAAGCAAACGAAAACTAATATGTTAGACTTACCAGATAAGAAATCAAACAAAGACATCCAGTTACCCCAAACAAATGATCAGAAAGCCATTGTTTCTATACTGGGGTGACAAACTCAATTTCATTGATGGCCACATTGGGGTTGTGTTTGACCTTGGGGGCACATAGTGGACGTGGCCAACTCAAAGTCACTCATGTCGGGGGCACCTGTAATGGCACAAGCACTCTGCCAGCAAAAACAGGCCCCCGAGCTCCGTTTCTAGCTGCAATGGCCTTTTGCAACCCTTTGCCAGAACAAATGGAGCTCAGGAGGGCTGCATGCAGCACTAGAGGCCTACAATGCCCAAATCCCAAAGCCCTTCTGGGAGACCCCTTCTGGTAAAAAGCTTTTACAAGATTGTGGGAGCTACTCTTGCCTGGGAGGGAGATGTTAGTCCAGAGGAGCAGAGCCACCACCGATAATGCTTTCCTTAAGGGCCCCTTGTATCAAACCTCTCATGCTGTCTCTGCCATAGCACCCACTTTATGGAGTCTTCTTCCCCCTGAAATTAGATTATTTCCATCACTTTTGATATTCCAGACGTTCCTCAAGAGTTGATTCTCAAGCCTGAGGTTCCCAGGGAACCAGAGGCATGTTTCAATAGCTCCATTGTTGAGGTGGCCATTTTCTCTTTGCCTAGCTTTTGTATATTTGTATTTATAATATTTATATTTTAATGTGGATTTTCACATATTTCTATATGTTGTTTTTGTATGTGTTGCTTTTGTGATCGTTGCAAATCTCCCAGTGTCACATTTTGTGAGACGGACAGCTACCCAAATTTGATTAATACATTCATAATACAAAATAAAAAACATCCCACTGTAGGCACTTTTGAGATGACCCCCTCAGCCCTGAGTGGCCAACTACTGTGCTCTTCTCTGCATGTGAAGGTTAGGGCCTCTTCTCCTTCTGCTCTCCCTGACAGTCCAAAGGATTTAGCACTCACTAATGGAATGCCATACAAAACTTGGATCCTCGGGAAAATTAGATCTGGCAGGCACACACATTCTTCTTTGCGACAATAATACAACTTTGATTGACATTTACTGTGCTATCGCAGCATGTTCAATCAGTTAAGGACCCAGACCTTTTCACCCTTCCCCCTTAATTTCTCCTCAGAGACATCAAATATTGATGATATATCATTACCAAGGAACATTTATTTTATTACTCCTATAAACAGTTTAAACAAGGCTAATCATATTATTTTATAAATCCAGGTGTTATGTTAAATTGCCTAAGGAACTGTAAGGGAGGACTACAAACAACATGCAACATGAGGTACATTTGCAATTAATATTGAATTTATCCTCCAATGCTTTAACTAAAATTTTAGCCTTTTTCGAAGCTTAATCTCTATCATCCATAAACTTCATCAATTCCTGTCTTTGTTTTAGCATTTCTTAATATAGTTATATAATAAAATATATTTCTCTCCTATTTTATTATCTATCTTTATGAGTTACATTTTGTTTCAGTTAATTTCTTCAAGTAGAAGTTATGGATGTCATAAATCATCACTATATGGTTGCATTATGGCTGTGAATGCAGCACAACATTTATTCATTTGGTGTTGGAAAAAGTCCTACAATACCACAATAAAAGAATGGTTAATAAAGATGACAGAACTAGCAAGCTGGCCAAGTTAACATTCCTCATGAGACAAAAATCACTGCAGAAATTCATCTATAATTGAGGGCCCTTTATGAATTTTGCAGGAGATGAAGACAAATCAAATTTTGACTTATGGATTTGGTGATTATTAACATTTAAAAGGGGGATTTTTAATTTTTTTCCATTTTACTTTCTGGGAGAAAAATGGACATTTTATTATAGTCACAAACTTAATATTGTAAGTAAGCATTCTGTATATCCTTGGAAGAACAAGTCGGAAGTTATTCTTTGAATATATTTGTGTTTTCCTTTCCTTTCCATTTTTCCACACTTCAATCCCTATTCTTTTTTTCAGTCTCTATCATTTATTTTGACTGTAGTTTATGTTGTTTTTTTATGTTATGCTTTGCAAAAAGTAATAAAATTATTTAAAGCATCATGGTTGCGAATATAGATATACTTATTTATCCACTAGGCCAAAATAATAAGATCTTCTAAAACTAATTGTAATCAGAGACTCAGAAGAGAAATGATGCTTTATGTCCAGTGGGCATCTGCAGGTAAATGATGCAGACATACCATATCGTCATGATGCATGATGCTCTGTGTGATGACATTATGCAAGTATGATTTGTTTCTTGGACATTGTTATTGTCAATGTTTGTTAGTTGAGGTCTGGATCTTTAGATCAGCTACACAACACCAGCATGTTCAGGATAATTCTTTATTGTAGGTAAACCATAAAAAGGATAGGTAAAAGGGTGTCTCACAGGTAGAAAGCAAATGGAGGAGCACGCACGCTCCTTTAATAGGGGTGAGGCAACACCTCCCCCTTCAGGTATACCCAGGCACAGCACATACATGTGCTGTCACCCAGTGGTTCACTGGGGACAGTGCAGTCAATACATTGGTTGTTGACAGTTATAGCTTTTTACAGATGTTTTGAATGGGACCACCACTGATAAGTGATGCATTGTTTCTATTGCAATTCACATCCTCTGAACTTAGGGCTAGAAAGCCAAGTCTCTGCATATGTGGGATGTGTGCCAGCCTGTTATATAAAGGATCGTTCAAGTAGAGGATGGATCCCTGGTAGTTTTCTTCAACCAGGGCCCTTGAGCATTGTATGACTAAGAAGTAAAATTCATGGCAATCCTTTCTATAAAATTAATATTCATATTAAATCACTACACTACATGAAGCATTATCCAAGTAAGAATAACTCAATATGTCAGAAATGCAGGTTCCAAAATAAAAGTATTTGAGGCATTAGGTACACAGAAGATCAGGGTCAGTGGTACAGACGGAAGGCATGGTAGTGGCCTCAATTACAAAAACTTCTAATGGACAGCAGCAGATGAATAAACTGGCAGCACCTGATCACTTCCTTTTCCAGCTAAATGTTTAGGCTTACAAGAATTCCAGCTAGAACTGCCAGCAATTTTCTCGGTTGTTAGAGACTCTTCTCTAACATGAAGATTCTGAGGATCCTTGGGGAAATTACCTAAATCGTTTCAGAGTAATAACTGGTGCAGTAGGGGGAGAGCCAAGACAGGCTGACCAATTGACAGAAGCTTCTGTCCTGCACACAACATATACTACTATTATCCAGTTAGGGCTGCAGGATTCAGTGGCCACTAATTATAGAAAGAAATTATTTTTTAAAAAATAAATTTGCTTCCCTAGTGGGTGGACAAATGGAAAGAACTGTCAGCTTCCCCTCCCCCAACCCCTGTAATTCGAATGCAAGTGCCATAGCTGTCTCCTGTTGCTATTTGCAGTAAGAAAATTGCCATTTAATTGCAAGTTGTAAAGTTGTAATTTAATCTTCGCCTCCTGGTCTAATCACTAATATGTAAATGGGAAGAGTTGCCTCTCCCTTATCAATCAGGTGGTATATTATCATCTGGTCAGTGGTCGGTTTTTTTGCTTGTAAACCTTTCTTTACCCAACTAGGTACTGTAACATCAACAGTGTCAGGTGAGGAGAGCTCTGCAAGCAAACCAAGAATTTCACAAACTTTTAATCTTGTGTGTGTGTGGTGGTAGTGACAGAGGAACCTTGGGCAAATTGACAAATGAAGCTTTGGTTCTACCACAGAATGGTATGCATGAGCTCTTGCTCATCCCAAAATGGCTGACATGTTGAACCTGAATGGTCAGTCAGAAAGCAAGAAGTTCACAGAAGACAAACTGGTGAGGCTGAAAGATGACTCGCTTGCCTAGTAACCTGATTCCGAGGCAGAGGTGAGGTCTGATATTCCAAACACAAAATAACTTATTTAAACCCAGACCTCCATTTGGAACTCAATTTTGTGCTGTCTCTCTCTCTCTCTCTTGACCTTCTTCTTTGTCTCCCCTAATCTTTCTCTAGGGTGGGGAACCATGGCCCTTTAGGATTTGTGCATTTCAATTCCCAGAATTCCTGAGCCATCATTCTGGGAATTGATATCTAAAAGTCATAAAAGGACCATGGTTCCACATCCCTGCTCTGGGACACAAGCACAAACCAAAAAGAAGGAGAAAGAGCAATCAACTATCATGCATAGATATGCACAGGGAAGGAAAACTCACAAAGTATGCACACACAAACCTCAAACAAGCAAACAACAAACAAAATGCCACAGGGAAACAAATTGGAGAATATTAAAAAAAACATAGATGGCATTTTTTCTGCCTTTTTTCTACCTTCTACTACATCCATTCTGTGGCAGAAAATGTTAGAACTTTGCCATTAGGATACTTGCTCTGCAACGCACTGAAAGACGTTATGCCAATGATCCAAATGGGAAGTCGACAGGTCTAGCAAAGACTGGAGAGGTGAATTTACTTGTTGAGAATCTTCCATGGTAGATGGAAGCAGATAATGTGGGCAACACAGCAAGCCCATGGGCAAAACATTATGGAGCTATATATATATATATGTTTTCGTAGATTTTCACGGGTGTAGGTATGTAAGTCTTGGTGTAATTGGGTCTTTTCCCATG